>QLOY01000336.1:0-10464 GCA_003313965.1 Megacollybia marginata | reverse complement strand
CATAAAACACCCCCAAAATTGGCATTTTGGATCCAGGATATTCTCCTATAATCCAGGGTCCTGTAGTGAATACACTTCCTTCCTTCCTTCCTTCCTTCCCGCTGACAGATATGTGTTGTATTAAGTGTCATACTGATCTTACTTAACTTCCGGTTGCTGACAAGCTGTTGGCCCTATGCTCGCAGTGACCACCAACTCCCTTGTGCTGGGTATCTCCTTCCTTCCTTTGTTTCTGACTCTCTTATCCAGAGTTATCTGTTTATCGATTTCAACGGTGCACGCGTCTGCTTTGCCACATTTGCAATTGGTAGTCACCACCGCCTCCTATCCGCCTGTCTGTTTCATCATCCCGATGTCTGAAGATGATGCCGAACTCACCTAGAACAAGCAGATGATATTCTCTTCATGTCCTTGTCAGTTCCAAGGGAAGATGTCGATACTTTACCAATGGTGCAATGAAAGCTTCCTTATCATCAGCGCTATCAAATCCTATGCATGCATTCATGACCATACTTCCTCGTCACTTCCTGTTTTCCAATTTGAACTGGATCCTGTGAAGATTGTGGACCAGTACACATGTGGGTTTCATGTTCAGATCATGTACATCCGGCTTTCGCGACGATTGCATCCTGGTATTATGAAGAAAAAGCAGCCAAGGCATATACGGTGGTTCGTGGGGTGCTCCATGTTGAATCCATGATTGGTTCACCACCTTATGCTATACATGTGTGTGGATCGATCCTCACCTTATCTATGGAGGCAAAGTGGCAATTGATACGGCATCTGCAAAGGCAAACCTATTTAAATGAGTTTCCTTCGACATCTGTTGGGCTTCAGTCGTAGATCCACCCTCTCTCTTCACTGAGACAGGTACCGTACCTATACCCTTCCATTGTCTCCATCTGGTGGTATGTTTTTTGGCCTATCTACCTGGGATGCCCCTTGCATATGTATGTCAAGTGAGCATTTCTTGAAAGTGTGAAACTTCACTCACCTGGACACTGATCCTGGTGGTCTGACCTGAAGTTCCCTCTATCCACAACCCCAATTGACTGATGATGCTGAGGACACACTGCCCTGACCTGCTGAAAGCGATGCACAGCTCTATGAGGGAGGCACTGGAAGTGGAGTTGGCCATTCTGTATCGCAGCACTTACTCCGTTTGCGACCATCTTGAACCAGTCGAAGAAGGGAAATTATGGTTGCACGACATACATTGAAAAGCGCTTGCTAGGTTGATTACTGGCAACCATTCCCTTGCTGCGGTAAGATTAGCCTGGGCAGACAAACAGACACCACGTACAGATTCCGTTTCTGTCTTACCGGTTTCGAAACACTCGACAACTAGCTCGTTATTGGCAAAGTTTGTATTTGAGGTACTTGGTCATTACAATTCCGTGCCCATGTTTGTCTTACAGCGCTATCGACGGTAATGGGTCGAAGAATGATGGTTTGGGTGATCTACAACTTTGGGTATTGGCTTGGAGCGAGCTCGCACGGTGGCAGTGTGGTCCCAAGGGCAATAACATAGACTGCAGCGGAACTTCAAGTCGTGGAGACCGTGCCGTGGAGACCGTGCCGTGAATACACTTCCTTCCTTCCTTCCTTCCAAGCAGTTGATTTTGACCCATTGAAGCGCATTGACAGGAGTGGCCCAGCTGCCCTAGCAAGTGGATGCCGTCACTGGCACGGTGCCAATGAATTAATTATTAGGCCTTTTGGAAGTATCACCGCTGAGTGTGTATGGACAACGCGACATGTTTTGATGCCACCAACGTCGCAAACGTCCATTCTTGTCCAAAAAATATAGAACCTATCATCGGGTCCTTGATGACTCGAAGAACCAAGAGTCACCGAGAATTCAGATTTTGAGATCTTACGACATGCAGATGAGTGCTAGCTGTTTCCAACCATGCAATGACTTGTAGAAGTATGATCCATCGCTCTACAATGGGAGTATACTGATATATGACAGAAATCGAATTGTTTAATGAGGTGGAAGCGAACTTGCACCTTAAATTGAACAGTCAAGAACACAATACATGGAAAGAAGTCTTTGGCAGCGTGGACATGGCTGTAAATTCGCTATCGCTGCAACCAGGCAACTAAATTAACACGACGGCGATCAGATTTCAAAGGGCTCAAACGACACCATACCGTTTGCAGAAGAGATGACCACACTCAGCAACAACATCACTGTATGGGCTGTCGCAGATCCGGCAAGAATATGTTGGAGACTGAACCTCTGCGACGGGGCTGACTTCTGGTGAAGAACACAAAGTCCATCCGTTGTAGGAGGATGGGGTGGGCGCAGACTTCGTTGGACTCATAGCAGAGCTGATGTACATTTTGATATAAGTCGAGAGAGCGGGTAATATCTGTAACCTACCGCGGGTTTTGGTGCGGGATATGATCAAGTATCTACAACTATGAACATCATAAACCCGCTAGAAAGATACACTTACTTGCGTATCACCGATTAATGTTGATGATTTTAAATCTATCTCTGATGTCGATATCCTTGCAAGACCGCGTTGCGGGCTGGGTTTGGGCATAGTAAGCAAATGCAGTGGAGTAATATTGAGGCTACGATAAATCGAGGGACGATCGTTGTAACTGCAAGAGAAGTGTTGAGGCAGTGGATTGATAATAAGATCTTCGCTTCTAGCTTTCGTGATAGCGGGACGGCAAGAAACTTGAGGGAGAGTGTACATAGGGATGTCCTCAATTGTTGGCATCTTTGGCGTGTCCTTCGAAATTGATGAGACAAGTCAAAGAGATCCAGCTGGTACTTGCATGTACTTTGAGCGTTGCATTACCAGGAGCATACTGTGATGGATGCGTCTTTTCTAGATGCTAACAAGGGTATTTAGCAAAGGAAAAGATGAACTGACAAGTGATAACCGACATCTTGATAAGCTTGATTATCCTTGCAACCAGTCCCACAAAAAGCACAATTAGGATGAGAAGGAGAACCCCTCCAGTGCTCTTTGAGTGACGCGAATGAAGCGAATGAACGTTGACACTGCGAACAATCGTTGGGATGTTTCGCGGAATTATGCTGTGATAAAACGAATGAGACAATAAGAACGAGGTACACGAACACAGACTGAATCGAGTGCGGCCTTACTCACGAAAGTTCGTGCGCATCTGGTACAAAAGGCGCGAGCTTCTTGGGGAGTCCACAAAATTCCCCGGCGGGATAGGGGCCTGTGAGTAGAGCGAGTGGAATGAGACATGATTCTGTAGGTTAGCGAAAAACACCGGCCTTCTTTATGTTCTCCAGGAGAGATTGATCAGCCACGGAGGAAAACCCGACTAACAGCATTTGGGATCCAAGTTGTCGTTTGGCAAAGAACTGAAACACGGGATTTCCAGCAGGAGTCATCGAGCCAAACCAAACCTCTTCGATCAGCCGCGGAAAGTTGCCCAGGACGCTAGTCAGATTCCAGCTAAACAATCCAGTCCAACCCAGATCACACAGGTTCCTGAGTCCTGGAAGAATGATTTCAATTGATGGGGAGCGACCACGTGGCAAACTTGGCCAAATACGAGCAGAAAACAGTTATGCAACGAGTTCTTGCATGTTCCATCCCATTCTTGTTATTGGCACCGACGACCGAGATTCTTGGCTACCGGGCGTTTTTCTGAAAATTGGAAACTCGAGGCCTGGTTCTTCAAGTGGTGATGATGTTCCTCAGCCCTTCTTCCGGCAATCTGCGGGATTTGCTTCGCTCAGAGCATACGATATCATGATGTCTGCATGACGTGCTTATGACCACAGCTGGCTCGTGAAATGCATATCACTGACTTTGACCTATACTTGACCTATACTCGTTTGCTTCACATCAAGCATGGCTGATATTCCTTGTCCTTCAGCAAAGGTCGTAAACGTCTACGATTCTGAGAAGACCGACGACCTTGGCGCTGAATTCGACCTGTCGAGGATTAAAATATCCTCCAGCAAATTAGCGCCCGATGAACACAAGATTTTCACAATTCCATCTCGAACTGTTCACTTTGTGTTTGTTCTCCAAGGAGGAGGTCAACTCGATGTTGAATCTGACAGTGGTTCATTATCTGAATGGGACTGCTTCGGATTTCCTGCTGCATCAGATGAAACGCAGTTCAAGATCACTGCAGGATCAGAGGGAACTCGAATAATCACATTTGGTGACAAAATACCCCGTTCTGAAGAGGTCTCTCCCGCGACGGTCTCTCAATCTCTATTCACTATTGTTCTAGATTTCGGCCCCGCTATCCGCACTTCCCAAGATTATTCATTCCCGAGAAGTAGCAAAGCCTTTAGGACAGGGCAGACTCTTTGGCTTGATTTCTCGACTCACGGACCTCAGTGATATCAAGAAGAAAGATACAAACAACACTTGGAACGTCAATCTAGAGGTTGTTCCACCTGGTGCAAAGACATCTGAGGCTCATTGTCACTCCCATGAAGAAGAATTTGCAATCATACTCAAAGGAGAGGCAAGGTATTGGCACCATGGTCAAGTACCATCAACTACACTGTCGCCAGGCGATTGTGTTGGTTGGAAGCCTGGAACCGGTATTGCTCATACTCTAATAAACGACGGAGTGTCACACAATGAGCAAGGTAAGGCACTGCCATCATGATTTCGGCTTTCTAACCGTACGTAGGAGATGAATTCGTTTATCTCATCTACGGAGAAAAAAATCCTGCCAAAGACCGCTGTTTCTACCCTGAACGAGACATTAAACAACGTTGGGAAGACAGGCCAAAGGTATCTTGGGGAGGTGCATCGAAAGAACCGCAGTATCCAAGACCTGACGAGTTGAAGGAATAAGGACATTCAGCAGAAGTGTATATTATATTAAACACGTCAATATATTCTACACGAAATTACAATCGCGCTGGAAAACTTTCACGATCCCCGAATCTTGGTCAACTCTGAGTCTAGCGCGAAAATCAGGTTCCGGTCGAAGCCAAAGAGATAAACACTCGCCCATTATTGGGAACCTTGATGCCAAAGCCTCCATGACCTGCGAAATAACTACAATATCTGCCTCGAAATTATTTCTGTCCATCATCTGAGCTTGCGACATGCAAGTGATTAGTGCTCGGTGTATTGTTGCACACAACAGCTGAAAGGATGTCTCAGCCTGGGCTACAGATCTAAGAAATGTGCTTACCGCAAAGATCGGATCAATGAATTGAAATCGTTCAACTCCCGCAACACGGATGATTTGAACAATTGCTCTTGCAGCGACCCTAACCCTTGTGTACGCTGTCGCATTCTGATTTATAAAAGGGGTGTGTAGTTGAATGACTGCGACACGTGCTAAGGTGTGGATTACTATCAAGGTACTGGAATCCGAGGGTCGAACAGGCGGAAGGTCCTGAATAAAGTTGACTAATAGGTTGTCTAATGAGCCGAATGACGCCAAGAATTGGGCTGTTTCCTGAGCAAGCATATCTGTGGACAGGTGAACAATGGTAATGCGAAGGACCAGCAAAGGAAACAAACCTTGATGATATTGTCTCGGCAGCTGAGCACTTTGCTCGTACATGATAGCAGCCTTAGCATGAAGAGCAAGCACAGACGAGGCACCATCCCGATGTCCGGCTAGAAAGTTTCTGATAGAAAGACTTCCTACTGGGAGCGGCGACTGGATATAAAAAAAAACACATCAGCAACTTGACTGATAATAGAGATAATCCGAACCTGAGGATATTGGCTGAGATTTAATGGCCAAGGAACGTCAATTCTTGAGTCAGGTGCATCGAAAGGAATATTAGGACATCCGTCAGAAACGACCCAGCAAGTATGCAATATGAGGACTGTCCAGAATGCATTTATGCGTTCGCCTTGTTCAATCGCATTGGCAGGAGGTGGGAGGACTGGAGAGTGCGATGACGGTTGAATTTGCGCATGCGTGTTGTGGAGGCCCGCGCCATAAACAAGAGAAACAGCTGCAGTTGCATGGTACTTGGCTTCGAGTATTCTTGCTTTTCCAAAAAGATACTGGGACATGAGTACTTCAGCCTGCACCCATTGTAGCACGGCTTGGAGAGGCGGTCCAGATAATGCTATCTGGGTACGTGACACTAATGTAGGTTCCAGAGCCCGTATTTCGGGCGAGTTGGAGAGATGACAGCCTAAAAGATAGACTGCATTCAACAGAGCTGGAGAAACGTCATCTGTGCCTTCCAAGACAGAGATTCTGAAGTGAATGGGATCCAGAAAAAAACCAAGCTCCAAGCTATGAGGGAGAAAATTGTGGATCCTGAGAATCGATTAACGAGATCGGAGGAAAGTCGAGGGGACCTACAGGATATCCCTTACTTCATCTGGAAGAGGCTAAATGATATTGAGACGCTGTATAGATTGTCACGCTACGCGCACCTCTGAAAGCGATTCTGATACTCTGTACCTAGATGGTGGAGTGTTCGTCGCTAATGTAGTGCAATCAGATATGTAACCGTGCACAAGAACTGCATACCTGGTGGGTTTGCCTGGGAAGGTAACGAATCTGATTCCCTGTAAGGGTTATGGAGGGTGAGTGAACCCGTGCTTTGGTCTGGATGCTCTAGTTCTTGTATACGCGCTTCCAAGACCGCTATTCGCTCTTCCAAGAGCTGTGTAGGAGTAAAGCCTTGGTCGCTGTACTCACAGTCACGGAAGGAACCGGACGAACTTGCGCAGGGTCCACACTGAGGTTTGACACCATCGCATTTCTGGAAGGAGGAAAATCAAACTAGACCATAGGATTGCATTGCAGACTCACGATTTTGCGCCTCCTGTGTGCAAAAGAATAAGCTGGAAAGTTCAATGTAGTTTAAGCACACTGACCTGCAATTCATACATGCTCGTCCTTTGTGTAAAGGTGTGGACGATGAGGAACCTACGGGGTTGGTCTCTTCTGCAGACATATCAATGGAGTTTCAAGAAATTGAAGTACCAAATGTCCATGGTTGAGACCATTATATATTCTAAAATGACTGCAATTGATCAGCACAGCATCTCATAGATGTAGCTCACGATTGCAATAACTTTGGACTCGCCTGTGGCCGGGAACCGTTACGGACTGCTTCGATACGCGAATTGGTAGGACCGTCCGAGTCACTCAAGGTATAACTATGACACTGTTATTGCCGCGTCGACTGGAAGACATCTGAGATGGCAATCTACCGATCGGTATAGCTGAAACGTAGCGCCCAGCAAGAAATTTGCAAAGCCGATGAGAAGGAGGAAATAGGACGCTTAGTCAACGTCGGGTGTGATTCGCAGTTTTAACTCTTTTTGGCAAACTCGCTATCTTGCCGACATCTTGGCCGGCAAACACTACGATGTCCAGGGTTCAAATCATCTCCGTTTCTGCAAAACTCTTTCCGGCGTGACGCGTTAGTAAAACTTATTCAATGTCAGGTGATCCAGACGCGAATCGAGTTATAATTTTAACATTGCATTCCGGGATCTGCCTTGACAAGATCCGAATTGAACCGTATATTCCTCTGGGGACTTAACTAATAACACAATCGTTCTTCTTCTCCATTGCGCTTTCTGCTTCTTCCTTCGCAAGGATTACCTTCTCCTCTTCACTCAACAGACCCCTCTTGGCCCTCTCTTGTAAGGCTTGGCGGCGACTCTCTCGCTCCGCCCTTGCTCGTCTAATAGATATATATGGATACAGAATGGGGATTGATATAGTGCGGTCATGCGGTTGCAAAGATCGGGGGTGGTACAAATGAAGACAATGGTTTGGTGAGTTTAATGGCATCGGCCGAAGTATTAGTCGTATTATTAGTATTAGATGGAGATGATGAAAGACGAGAAGCACTATGGTGTTATAAGTTGGTAAAGAAGAAGAGGAGAAATAGTGCACATACCTGTCCGTCTTCGAGAATAGATTTGGCAAAGAATTTGCGGGCAATGTCTTAGTTGAAGACGCAAGCGAAGGAGTGGGCTTGGGTATACTTGCATTCTTCTTGGCAGTATCGGTTCCTTTTGTGCCAATGTTAAACAGACGATTGCTCGTAGTTAATGCGCTCGATTTGATAGCAGAACTTGAAGTTGCTGCAGTAACAGGCGCGCGAGTAACAGGTGCACGAGTGCAGGTGTGCTTGTCAGGGAAACGATGGGCTGGACAAAACTGCTGTTTGCAGTCCTATACGATAGGTTATATCAAGCTTCGTGTACTTGAATGAAACTGACCTTGCATGCAATCGGAGCAAAGAGGACCTTTCTGCACCTGTTGTTTGCGCAAATGGGGGATTTCTTGGCCTTCTTGCCAAGAACAGCACACTCTTGCTCAAAGTGGTCTTCCAGCCTGATATTTGGGTCCTGTCCGGGCTTGACTGCCACAGGTATATGGCAAAATGGACCTGCAGATGTTAAGAAAGGCTGCTACGTGTACGACATTCTTACAGTCTGGAGCGACCCTGTTGTGTTTGGAGGCGTCGTACTTGGGGCATTCATGAGCATTTACCATGAAATGCTCCTGACAGAAAGCAGCCTGGCAGTGTTGGCAAGTAAATGGCAAGAAATCGACCAGATTACAAGTCGAGTAAGAGCACTGCTTGCCAACAGCCAACAGTTCTGAGCTAGACCGTGCGGAAGACATGATGTTAGAGTCGAGGTTTCACACCACCTAGTTATAGACAGGCTTGCGCGTCCTGGACGCGCGGCCGGAAAGCTCAAGAAAGATCAAGAAGGTAACCGATGTGGCTGTGTCACACACAATAATAATGGTCACCTTTACATTTGTAAGTCGCAAGATGGCTCATCAGAACGAGACTGAAATGACGTAGATTCGCCATGGAGAGTCTATTGATAACACAGTGAGTTGTTTACAACTCTGCGGTCGTCGTTGCACATCCCCAGAAAGCCCTCTGGGCTGGGTGGCGAGACGCCCCATTGTCGAACCACGGTCAGTATTCCCAGCTTACAAGTACTGTTAAGCTGTAAAGGAGCTTTGCAGGAATGAATGTAAGATGCTTGCGACAATCTGATCATCGCTGCAAGCTCCCCTAGCAAGCAAAGGCTATCGGCAAAGCCCTAGCTAACACTCAATTCACTGCTATCCTGACCTCCGACCTCAAACGAGCTCTCATGACAGCAGAAGCTATTCGCGATCAACAGCAAGCACCTCAATGCCCCTTGATTCAATCGTCACTGCTGCGCGAACAGAACTTTGGTATAGCAGAGGGCAAACCTTGGAAGGCACGCAGAAGGCCAAGTCTGTCTCTAGAAGAAAACTATGCAAAGGAAATATTTCCCGCTCTCAGCTCTCGCCACGATAAATTCCCAGAAGGGGAAAGTTTGGACGATCTTGCAGAAAGAGCAGAGCAAGCAATCCATGACCTTCTCCTCCCTTATGTCGCAACTAACGGGAACGCTCACATTGCTGTAGCAAGCCACGGTCTATTCATCAAAGAGATTTTAACCATTCTGCTACGAATGAACGCGGACGGCGTAGATGGAACGGCGTTGGATCAGGTTTGGCGAGGACTGCGTAACACAGCTTGGACCAGGTTGAAAATCGAGATGAGGAATGACCTTCCAGGACTTGAAATCACTGCAATAGCAGTGAACCAATATGATCATTTGAGCACTGTGGTGAGCAGTAACTTTTCAAAGTCCCGAGGCTCAAATCTGCATAGGTACGACAAAAAGGTGGTATCGGCAGTCTGGCCCATGACCCGAAGCAAGATATCAGGAATTTCTTTGGAGGAGGTAATTAGACTAGACATTGGTTGTTGCTGCCGTTATGATCCATAAGGTAGCAAGACTTTATTCAGTTTTCGTGTCTGGGTGGGCGTGCTGTACGCTGTCTGAGCCAAACGGTTCTTCCGTGCTGGAGACTTGAGAACGTTAAGATGGAGATGATGCGTCTTTCCCTGTAGAGATTTTAGAAAAATTTACTGCAGGGCAGTACTCACTCGTTTGAATTTGTCGCTAGACCCGAGAGACTTCCAGCGTTTCTTGGCCCCAGAATGTGATTTGAGCTTATAACCAGCTAATAAATTAGCACAAATTCTGCTTCTGGAGAATAGCAAACCTTGTAGCGCAGAACTGGTTGAAAATGACCGCGTCAACGGCGTCAGAAAGGAAAACATGCTGCACGTGACTATCACTGATCTTGATGAGCTCGAATCCGCTTAGTACGCCACAGGAAGATGCTGACCGCGTAAATCTAGTTCATATGGTTGCATGCTACTCACATCTCTCAGATACGGCTCAAGCGTCTTGAAAAGCTTCAGGCTTCTGCGTCATCCCAGTCACTGGCAAGTTCAAATACTTCATCGCCAAAACCTTCACCAGCGAAGCCACCGGAAACTCCACAAGCAAGGAAACCAGCTTTTCAGCCAGCTCCTAGTCCAGCACTGGTCAGTTCATCACCAGCAAGTAAGAAGAGAGTCTCGCCAAAGTTAGATTTTGATGTCTGGGCACACGAGACTATCAGCTCTGTCTTGAAAGTCACATT
>QLOY01000333.1:0-37061 GCA_003313965.1 Megacollybia marginata | reverse complement strand
CCAGTCATAGCATGCGCTGTACATAGCTTTATTTAGTTTTGTCTTTATTTATTTGAGCGACCGAGATCCCAACGTACATTACACGTGCTACTGCTTTCGTGGCGTTCAAATTGTGACGTCGGGGTACTATATGCAGGTCCTAAGAGTGAATATCAGCCTCCAATATATATTGACAGTCAGAGTAGACGATTCACCGTCGGTTCTGACGTCGGTTCGGGGGATGATTCCAGGTGGGTTCTGACTCCTGAGTCTGAATCGGGTGCAGAATCAACCAAGAATCAACGTTAATCAACCTCCGGACCGGACGTCTACTCTGACCGTCATCGACGACGTAGATGCTAATTTAAGATTAACCGCCGCAGGTAGCCGCAGGTTCAATGAGGTTTTCGCCCAGGCTCGCCCAGGCTCGCCGCTGTTCGCCGCGCCTGGGTATAAGGTTCAGCCATCATCTCACAGCAGCCGAGCACTACACGAGCCTTCAAGTGATGCGGTAGTTCCGGCTCTGACTCAAACAATGAACTTTGCTTGAAGAAGCAGGAAGCTATCTTTTCTGATGCGAATGCTTATAGAAGCGTAATGACCATGTGAACAATGTTGTTCGGCTCTTTCCGAAGACTACTGAGAACTTATAGGATAGGACCTCAGGTAAGCCTTTTGCATCGGAATTAATTCAGTGCTTCACTCTCAATTCAGCGGCAAAGTTTGACCGGAATATCTGTTTTATGCGACCATAGCGGATTTCATTAGAGGGTTTGCTTTATTGAGTCCATTTGTTGTCGGACCTAAGCGCCGTGTTTGGCTCATTTACAATAACAGGTTTATACATACCGCAACGGTAAGAAATTAAACGACTTTAGTGCCGTATACATCTTAACTGTGACCTGTGTACAGATCATTGTGTCATTGCATTCCGGTTTTCTGGAGACGCTCCCTAATGCCCAACGGCGTTACCTTCCAATGGTGTTTCCCTCCGTGCAAAAATGGTAGATAGCTAGGATCAAGAACGCCAAGTATCTCCGAGTATGAATTACAGCGTTCCGCAACTTCCGCTTATGCCGGTCATGTTTACAATCACATCTGTACGTGACTATACGTGATTCCAAGTATAAAAGATCAGAGGATCTGCTCTTAACCACCAGACAAGTACAGACACCGTCTACCTCTCACTCAAAACACCACTCTTCACAATGCAGTTCTCCAGTATCTTCTTCATGGTCGTCGCGGCCCTCGTCTCCACCAGCGAGGCCTGCAAGTGCGTCCTCGACGGTAGCTCTTACCCTACGGCCACCGGACCATGCTGCTCGTCGCTCGACGGCGATTTCGACTCCGGCACCGGTGACTGCGCTGCCGGCTCCATTTCGGACCACCTCAGCAACGTACGTCTTTTTCCAGTTGATTTTGTCTCCTACAATCTCGAAAAACAAGTTAAAAACTAACTTTGAAATTTTTTTCGACAGTTCCGTTCCTGCTGCGGTACCTGGTATCTAAACAACGTGCCCCTCACCTCGGACTGCGACTACCCCAGCACACTGGCGGATCTGGAGAAGATTAACACTCCCCAGGGTGAAGGGATTCCTGTCCAGGCTTGAAAGACGAGATGGAGTTGATGTGGGAGCGGACAAGATGCCTGGAGTTCGGCCATGGGGCTTCCAGTGTTGAGTCTTGACTTGGTCTTGACAGTTATATGGACTCCCATACAAACTAGACCTTTTGACCAACAGACGAGATACATGAGTTTTTTATGCTACTTTCCTTGCAGCACCTTACATGACAACAAATGGTATCAACACCGAGCACTCTAAATGTACGGATGAGCCAATTAGAGCCAAAAATCCTGCTTGTGCACCGTAATCGAGACTTCATTGAGCTGCTACTAATTTAGGCCCGAGAGCAGGAAAGTGGCACTGGATTGTTGAAGAAGTATTCCAGGAGAAGAAGCTCGAGTCCGTTTGTAGGTCTGATTCAGTGCTCGAATTTAAACAAATCATTCTCATGATGACACTGAATCCTCATCGATTCACATTCGTCTTCGCATTATGGGGTGGCACTCGAATATGGTCTAAGAAACAACTTGAATTCCACACAAAAAATACAAATATATGACGAAAGAGAAAAGCACATGGCAAGCACGCGTATAATTTAACTCTGGGGGCTGTAAAGACTGAGTATCAGAACATCGCATTGCGAGGGGAACATACATGGCAGGGATCGATGTGGGGGGACCTGGTTGAACAGGGAATGTCGGGAATGGAGCAGTGGCACACTATCAAACAGATCGTCATTCGCAAGTTTTAGTGATTAGGAACAGCTCACAGCCTGTTCAATGTCGCTCTGAGACTGCCCAGCAGGCAAATGGGGGCCAGCATTGGCAGGGAGAGGAAGAGGAACGGGAATAACGTCCGAGCAGTCGATCAGATCAGAGGGGTTTTGTCCGAGGACAGCCAACTTGGCCATGGCCGCCTTGAATGCGGTCTGGAATCCGGATAGGTTTCCAGCAAAGCTTTGCCAAGCACAGTTAGTGCGAGAGTCACGAGCAAGCTTAATTCGTCAGCTGATTGTAAGTTCAGAATTCTCAGCTGCCTACCAGATGGTCAGATTGGAGACGGAGTTCACCGGCCAAAGCGGATTCAACTTCACCCTGGCCGGGATCGGACCTGCATCAGCAACAGTGAGAACTAGGTTTCGTCGGATGATGAGAATATTCACCCTGGGAACATTGTACCTCTCAACTGAACTTCAATGAAAATCTGGGTGTCAAAGATACTGGGAGTCGAATCGAACGGAGTACCGGGGATCTAGTAATTTGAGTTGAAATCACGGACACCATGAGGGTGTACTCACAGTTGGGTCGACGTCGTCAGCGCCAGCAACGCTGTGACTGCCCAACAAAGCGACTACGTCAGCGGGACTGAAGTCGCCAGCATCAGCGAAACGAGCAAGGATAGTGTCGATAAGATCTAAAACCGAAGGCGTTAGAGCGTGAATTAGAAATATCAGAACAGTGGCTAACCGAATGGTTCGGGAACCAGACCATCGGGGGATGCAGCAACAGGTGGTGGACGTCCCATGAGGAATTCGAGTTGTGCACCGCCAGGACAGTTGGCCACAGAGACAGCTGTTATTTGATTATGCAGAGTTCCTTTCTAGAAGACGAAGACGTACCCCCAGCGAATTGAATGCTACGAATTTGTTAAATGAGATCCTTTCAACAATAAGGAGTTGCTTACAAATCTCCGACCGAAACTTCGGTGTGGTTGTTGATGAACGGAGTTTCCAAGTCGACCTATCAGTCAAGGTCAGTTCATACTCGATGAGTTGTATAAGACATACAGCATCGTCAATACCCTTGTTTGCCGCGAAGGGGACCTCGATGTCTGCGAAGGTGACAATAGAACCGTCAGCGCCTCCTCCACCCTTGGTAGGAGAGAAAGCAATCGCGTCGTGGAAGACGAGACGAAGAGCACTGTGAGCCTGTAAAGCGTCAGTTAACGAAACTTGCAGGAAGAGAAAGCCAACCTCGTCACCGCATTCGCCACCGTCGAACATGTTGGTCTGAATGTCCTCAAGAATGGGGAACCAGACACAGCAAGCTTCGTTCTGGACGGTCTGACCACCTGCACATGTTGCACGGCGGGTGGTAGCAGCACCTAAAACACGCATGAGCATGACAACGGGGTGGAGAAAGGGGTTTAATGACCGTAAGCAGAGCGGATCGCAGCGAGAGTGAGAAGGACAGAGGAGAGACGCTTGAAAGACATCTTTAACCGAGGAAGAGAGAGCTGAAGCTGTCTGACTTCCGTACTTTGTCTTGGCCTGCATTTATACCTTTCGGAACCCAAAATTCTGGTACGAGGTTTGAGAAATCCTTTGTTATGGGACTCACTGTGAGAGATTGCCGATTTCGATCAGCGCTCGGCTCCACACCGGTCTCCCTGGATATTTGATTTGGGGTTGGTGGTTTCTAAAGTTGCAAGTCAGGGATGAAGGAAATGAAGAGCAGGTGGTAACTTCCTCAAAGTAAACATCCTGATCAATGTTTTTACGAGCCGCGATTAAAATATTTGAATGCCAAAATAGTCGGTCAAGATGTAGATAAAAATAGATACCAATATCGAAGTCGGAGCCGACAGTATCGAATGCGTGGCTATGCAGAACCTTGGTACTGGATGCCAATCTATGGAGCGCTTATACCGCGAGTGATGTTGGATGGCTACAGAAGCGTCGTTGTCCCTCGCTGAGCATACGCAAAGTCTATCTGATTCATCCAGCCTTTGTGATGCGCTTGATAAGTATGCCGAAGTCGTGTTTATTTGATAGCAAAACGAGGTTGGTGCCCTGCTTTAAAAACAAGCGTGGGACCATGGTGCGACGATGATTGGGAAAAATGCAGGACAAAAGGAAGGCGTACAAAGGTATGAAGAGAATGAATAGCCAATTTCGGTGAAGGCGGTGGGAGCCGGTTTCGGGTATGCGTGAGTAGCATGGTAGACAAATGCAAAGCATTTCCGACTACTTGGAAGCTATCACAGCGCGTTGCAACACCCAAATTGTTATGAATTGAGGGCTTCGCACCCACAGAACCGGTTTGACGGTTCGGCCAGGCTAAAGTCACTAACAGCGACTGATAGGAGCACCTTTTCCCGCGCCAAATTATCTTGCCGCATCACTTGAGTGGATTCATGCCTCGAATTGCTGCCCTCTAAGGCCTTAGTGCGGTGTGACGTCAAGAATGCAGATATCACGTGCACGAAGCTTTTTTCCTTGCTCCCCACAAATTCCGATGCTATGATTGGCCATGCCTTACGCTCTCAGGCTCTCCTTGCAATAGAATTTTCGCAGACCGGTGTCTATTACGGTCGGTTTGTACCTCCGGCGGTTGCAATGCCGCGCCAACCCTCACGACTAATATTAATTTCGGACGGTAAAACTTTTACTGAGCACGGCTTGCCTGCCCTCCCATACCAATCTAGACTTTGTACCATCCATTCGGTACGTTCGACGCCCTGAACTGTACTCAAGTTGTATGCATACCCGAGCTACAAACTTCGTGCAGGCAATTGCCTGTATCTATCTCACTTCTACTGGTCTTCTGGGCTTCTGTTTGCTTCGACGGAGACACGTTTGAAGCTAATGTCCAACATCTCGGTAACTCCAAGTTTCCCATTGTACATAGAGCTTGAGACGGGATCGATTTATCCCCTTCAAGGCTCTGAAGACTAGCGTTATTTACTTCTATAAGGAAGCAAGTTCAGCAACACGAATCTAACTTCTTGATTCCCTCATCGCCTAGGACTCGCTGATAATTCTTTATTCTACTTTGCCACTAAACAACGTGAAGACTTGGCGTTCTCGTGCCTGAAAATGCTCCCAGCATGCTTACTTCTCCCGTCCCTCCGCGTTCCGTCTCTGAGACAATCTAGACACCGAAACCGAAACTTCGCTAAAAGAGTTTCTACTCCGATTCGGAACATGCATCCAATGGGACTTCTTGAGCCTGAGGCTATTGATGAAAGCGAATATGGTTGATGTTGCGGCGGACCAGTGTACGTGTACAGTACGCGTTTTCTCTACTTGACATACACTTAACTTACTGAAGATCGACTCTACTGTCTACATATACCTACTATACAAGCCATTTTCATCAAGATAAAATTCCCCGACGTCCATATTTAGAACCTTCGCTTCCCACTTGTAAACAACCAATAGAGTCAAAGGTAATTTGCTTTAAACGGCAACAAAGTCGCGTCGAAACGCGTATCGAGTGGAAACACGTGGTATCAGCGTGACTAATCGCCTCCGGAAGAAAACGGACCACACAGTGCCAATCCGGTGCCGCCAGAAGCAATGTATGATGATGTATGCCATAAAGCACAGCATTGTCAAGATTGCCTGACATGACAGCGTGAAAATTGTTTGTTTTCCATGCTCGCTACGTCGACGCTGCACCGACTCACAGCGAGAACATTCCAGTTTTCCTATTGCCTTGAACATAATTTGCAGTGCATAGCTACGTGCTACGTCCCTCTACGTCCATTACCTCTTTCCGATGCCAAAACTTCTTTCACCCTCTTGTTCGTAGGCGGAATTTCTCTTAGTATGTGTAAAAATCGAATTATTTCTGTTAACCGTATTCCAGACCAGGAGACTTGGCTTCCACTGATCAAAGAAGTCTACCGGCTTACTAGCGATGAGAACTGTCCGGTGCACGTCCGATCAGTCTGGGTTGTGGAGCAGCCTAATCACGGTGACTCTGGTGTGCTGAATGCGAAAGTATTGGAGGAACACTACTCGAAAATGTGTACGCAAACACAGTTAATGATTGATTCATAGTCAACCCACCTTGTACAGTCAAAACGGCGGAAATTGCCGGTGCCGTACGAACATTTTTGGATTCAAATGCTCTCTCAGCAGTGGAGAAAGAGAATCTGGTTGGAATTGGTCATTCTGCGGGAGTCTCAGGAATGTAAGTGCGTGCGTATAAGTACCCTACCTTTTACTTACTCTATAAGAATTGAAGCGCTCGAGATGGCGAAAAGTGAAGCTCCGTTGAGCGTACTCATCACTATAGACCCAGGCTGGGTAGAGTATGACGCTTGGGAAAGTTTTCAAAAACTTTATGTTACTCTTATTCTGTCGAACTCACGTCGTCCCCGAAAGTGGTCTTCAAAGAATGAGGCCATGCGATGGTTGAAAACGCATCGTCCTTGGAAGGACTTTCATCCTGAAGTACTGCAAATCATCTCGGTATGTTCAAGTTCCTCTATTTGATAGTCTCCGCACAAGACTAAATTACGAAGGAATGTTACTTTCTTCCTGATCCCGATAACCCGGGGGGCGTTGTACCCAAAACCACCGTCGAACAAGAGACTGCTGGGTTAATGAATGATGGATCCTACCTCATTGCAGTACCCTTCATGCGAACCATCCTTCATCGATTCCCCACACACGTCATCATGGCTAAACAGCGAGATTTTTGGTAAGTTTAACTGGTGTATTGTTGTTGTTGATGTTCTCGTTAGGTCATCTGAAGTGGAAGTTCTGATCCGGAAGAACCTTGAGATAGATCGTCCTGCTTTAGCATCCTTTCGAGTGATGGATGGAAACCACTATGTGAGTTCGAGTTATCACTGTCAGAGAACCATGTTTATCGTTACCCAGCTACCCGTAACAAAACCCAACGAGTTGGCTTCTGAGATCGTTCAAATTCTGCTCAAACCTAAGGGTACAGTTCTGGAGAAGCTCTGAATATCAAGGATAGTCATTAAGTGGCTCGATCTGGATAGTGTTTCTCCTGTTTTAGCACTTTGAAGTATTGATTCATACAGAACATTGCATAAGAGGGACTACTCACTAGGCCGTTAGTGCACCGTGCGTCACGGCCAACTTGTTGGCAGCTGATTAGCTACTAAGGACTGCACTTCGGTCCTTTCCAGCATTGTTCACTACTAACGTTTAGGAACAAAGCAAAGCTGGGAGTCCTGCAGACCATTTTTTCGCCCATCTTATGAGGAACCTCCGTATTGCAGTTATATCAAGGTAAGCAAAGGCTGAAAGACTGATCCCTCGGAATACGGCTCTGCAAAATTACTTGTGATGGAACGAAGGTATCCTTATCCCATCGGATAGTATCCATCAGCATCCCACAGACTATCATCGGCGGACATAAGTTGCTCCAAGGTCCGGAAAATACGAATCAAGAAGGCCTGGCTATTGGTTATAGCATATAGCAGCTCCACCTTGGTTACCTTCTGATACCATTGAATCCGAGTCCGAGAATGTCAATCTTGTCGGAAGATCGATGCGGCACTGATAATGGACTTGCCAAGCTTAACGTTTACGGCGCTGGAAACACTCCGAAGGTCTCACACGAAATGAATGAGATTACACGTGGCTGCTCAAATCCTAGCGTCCATTTCATTTCCCGCATCCAGAGGAACACAAATAACTCGGTTTCCATCAGGCCAGGTGAGGCGACCATGCTTCGACGAACTCATTGTAAGCGCTGTTAATCCTTCTGTGACTAAGTTTGTTTGACGCTCTACTTCATTATCTGTCGGTGGAGGACTACATACTAGTACTCGAGACCTCGACAGCGTGTATCTGCCTTCGACTACCCTGGCAGTATTATATACACAGTCCATCATTGCCCGAAACGACCGCATATCGAGATCTCGGGCTTTTCCGATCCCCGAAAACGTGAACAACTGTTGGCAGGATGCGGCCTGAGAGAACTTGCAAATAGGGGAATTCAGATAGAGATTCGGCGATAGGATTCGACAAGGATTCGGAAACCGGATCCATAAGAGGAATTCAGATAGAGGATTCCTGACGGATTCGACACGGATTCATCGGGATTCAAAATCTCGGATTCGCTATGTAAAGTAGCAAAGTTTCAGATTCAGAGTAAAGTGTTGGCATATTCTGCGGCAGCTCCGTCGGCATGACACAGATGACTAAGCAGTGCGGCCTACCTCTTGTTGCGCGTCTTTGAACTTCTAACCCGCTCGCAATGCCTCCACAGAGGTCCAAGCAAGGCCAGCTATCTGATGCAGAGTATCAGGAGAAGCTCCTGTCTATTAATCCTATACTAGCTTGTCAACATGGTGAATAGTCTATGGATTGTGGACTATGCTGTAGGCCTTCCAGGTAGCCAGCATGATTCAACAGCCTGGAAAGAAACTTGTATTTACCAACAACACAATCAGCTGCTTAGTGAGAAAGAATGGATCTGGGCAGATTCCGCCTATCCGCTGCGTAGATGGGCTATAAGGCATATGTATACATCATTTTCTGGTCCAAAAAACTCTTACCATTCTGTGATAGTCCAGGGAAGGACACCAAAAACAATTCCACATTCAACTATTATGTTTCCAACATCCATATACGTTCTGAACATTGTGTCAGATTTCTCAAGGGTCGCTTCAGCTCCCTTCGTGGTTTACACCTTCGAATTGACAATATCTGTGGCACTCAGATCGTTAGCTTAATTATCAGCTGCATTTTGTTGCACTCATTTGCGATGGAATATGAAGGGAAAACAGATAAAGAGATTTTGGATGATCAATTCTATAAAGACAGACTACACATCCGGGCTGAAGAAAGACAACGAGAGGAAGAGGAACTACTGTATAAAGGTGACGAAAATGAGGATCAAGCATTACTACTGGGGCAAATAAAAAGAGAGGAGCTTAAAAATGCACTACTGGTGTATTTAGGGAAAGACTAGTTTTTTAGTTAGGTGGTAGAAGTAGTGATGTTATGGCTTGGCTTGGCCCAAAGCCACGGCTCCTGGCTGGCTCAGGGTGGCTCAGGCTCACCAAAATCCAAGCCAGAGCCAAAGCCGTGGCATTTGGCTGGCTTAGGCTGGCTTAGGCTTAAGCCGTGGCCTGAGTAGACATATATGGAAGGTAAGTATTATTATATACTATGCATATCATTGATAGCTATATGTATACTACTCCTAGCTAAGGAGACTAGAGTGCTTGAACCACCTTAAATTGTGAATTTAATGAAGATTGGATGAAAGTGGAAGCAGGTAAAGTCACATGTCTTATCCATATATAGTCATTGAACTGGTGTTGTCTGACTGTTGATCACATACACTCTACACTATTCTGAGTCAGTATGACTCAGTATGACTCTTATTTGACACTGAAAGGACTAAAGTTCCTATATAATTATCCTATATATCAGTTTCTCATGGGCCGTGGCTCAAGCTGGCTCAAGCCGTGGCTTCTGGCTTACTATATCCTGAGCCTGAGCCATGAGCCGATATGAGCCAAAGCCATGGCCCATCAAGCCATGGCTTGAGCTGGCTTGGCCTGGCTGGCCCAGCGGCTTGAGCCAAGCCAGTAACATCACTAGGTAGAAGCATAAGATCCTGTCCCAAAGCATCTAGAGCAGGATCATATTCATTATACTTTTGCGCTTGCATGCGTGGCTAAATATTACCAGCACGGATTTGTTCCAGCTGAATCTGCATGTGGAGGACTTCAAGTTCATGTGCACGAACACACTCCTTTTCAGCTACAGGGTTTATATACTAATGGTACAATCTAATTTTAGCCAATTTGACTCACTCATCTCTGACTAGATTTAATCCTGAGTCAGTCTTGACTCTGTGCTTGAGTCAAAGATGAGTTCCTAGATTTGTGAGTCAATATTCCAGTCAGAGATCAGATCCTGTGAGATGAAGACAAGATCCTAAGATTGGTGAGTCAGAGATCCTGTCTGAATGAATTAATTAATTAATCTGAGGAGTTACCCATATCTCAGAGTCATTCTTGACCCTGACACAGCATTTCTGCATGGGCTTGGTGTGAATATGTGTAATAAAGATTAGTCTTTGGGAAACAGCTGCTATCTTGGGTTGTAATTCCCATGATAAGTGTTCGAGACTGATTCCATGGTGCCTATTGGTCCAGATTGGGTGAGGTTGGGTAAGGAAAGGTAGAGGTGGGTTGTCCGCTGCTCTATTTGTGCCTTCTGACCAGAAACCTGCTAAACAATTTTGTCTTGTGACAAGCAGAACAATCATCCAGTGGACTGCCTTCAAATAACAATGCCAAGTGATGGTACCACAGAAAGGTGCTTTGTATCTCATCTACAACCCTAAATTAGTGACGATCAGACTGAGAAGAGAGAACGTACCCCAGATGTTTTCTATTTTTGAGCCTTCAGTGATAGTCTGCTTGGACATAACCAGACCATGACCAGTGGATCTGAGTTTGGCTTTATGTGTGTTAAACTGTTGTTTAAGCCTCAAGACACGTAAGGGTCATTATGACAATAGGAATAGACCTACGTTTTCCAATGGGTTTGGCAACAGGTAGCAAGGTCCTCAATAGGGATATCCAGGAACTCATTGGGTGTAGAAGAAGTCTGGAAGACAGCATCTGCCAAGTCAATGAAATGGGCCTTCATTTTTTTGCCACTGCTGATGTTGGATGGCGCCAGTCCAATTTTGGAACAGTTCAAGGCCTGGCGCAAGGAGGCCTTATCCTTGATAGCAGTAAGAAATTTGTTGGTGAGGGGTGCTCTGTCCAACTACACAAAGCCAATAAGTTATTCAACTTAGTTGTGAGTTATAACAGTGTTTGGACCATGTACTTGACCAGCATTTGATGTTTTTTATCCTCGGCGTCACTTTTGGCAGCCAGAGGATCATCATTCTCCGATTTGACATGCTTCTTTGCCACAGTCTTCTTTTTCGGAGCAGTTTTAGTGCTACCTTTACCTTTGGCCTTCACATCCAGCTCTTTTAGCTTGAGCTGGAGCTGGAGCTTCTCCTGATACTCTGCATCAGATAGCTGGCCTTGCTTGGATTTCTGTGGAGGCATTCCAAGCGGGTTAGAAGTTCAAAGACGTGCAACAGAGTGACGGCCAAAACAGTGGGATAGTAGGATGCCTTTTTTGGCAATCCTGTGGGATGAGCTCCTTTCAGTGGGATAAAATAATAAAACAGTGGGATTCTAAAATAGCAATAATGTTCTACTTAAAAGTTACCTGCTATGCCATCTGTGCCGCTGTCCAGGCACATTAAACAGCTATGAACAAACCTCTACTGACTTTCCACTGCGACTTTCCTGTGACTTTCCAGACAATGTTGCACATGGACAACCTTAGGGGTTTCGGCGTCTGCCATGCTACCTGTTTTTGGCCAAATTGCAAGACCCACAAGCATTCAAAGCAATGGTATAACGAGTGCAAAGGAGGATCCAAGGTCAGAGGTCATTGCTTTACTAGGTATGTATCTATTATCTGCTCTATTCAAATTTGGTGATACCATAGTGTAGCTTTAATGCCAACACTGCACGGTCGTGTGCAACCTGAACTCGCAGCTCTGCTACCCTTAGCTCCTCCTTCGCAGTTTCATAGTCATCCACATCAATCTCAAACCTTGCACGTTTTGTGGCCTCAGGAGATGAAGTGCTTCACTGGCGTTTGTGACCGACTAGAGTTAATGACAATGTAGGTACAGATTCTTTGTCAGATGAAATACTGATAATATCATTGAACTCAGTATCACTGCTGTGGATGTTTAACACCCTAGGAGCAGCAGCTTGACGTGCCATTGGAAGTGCTACAGGTGCAGCAAGAGTGACATGCAAAGGAGCAGGAGGTGCTGGTGGCTGGAACTCTGGTGTGTGCGCATTTTGAACACCATACAGGGCTTGCTGAATGATTGATGCAGGTCCAGCTTGACTCCAAGTTTTGCCTGCAATAGAGTCGAAGCGAGCTCTTAACAGGCTGAGATAATTGAAATGGTCGGGTTGGAAAGGTTGTGACTGCTGCAGTGCAAGCAATCTGCACCCTTGTGTCTAGGATTAATGCACTCAATATGCCTGTGAGTCTCTTTCACTCAGACATGATTTGAAATTAACTTACAATCTTCAAATATTGCCCGATATCTTCGAAATATCTTCCTTGTCCCTTGCCCAGCTCAATCTTGAACTGGTGACTGTCCGTATTTCGGACTCTTGGTGGAGGGAGGCTCCAATCCTTCACAGTCTGGTTAATATGTTGCTGTATGGCTGTCTTGGTGTAGAGGGTACGATAATCCATTGAAATTGAACTTCATTGCTCGCTCCCATTTATATCAGTCTCGAACACTTTGATTGGTTGCATTGTCTGGCGTCACCATTCTACTGAGTTTGACCCGGGTGCTGATCAAAGTGTCAGTGCTTTGCATCAAATCCTATTGAGCAACCCATAGCTTCGGTGCTTTTATTGCTTAGGAAAAGCGACCAAAAGCGTTACTACAAATGAAGTAAGACCAGCTAACAAACACTTAGGTACGCTTTGAATTCACTACTTGCATACAAAATGCAGCAATTTGGAAAGTGGATTCCTTGTCTCTCTATCTGTCCATCAACATGCTATTTGATTTTAATGAGCTTTCCATTGATGAACTCGATAACTATTGATCCAAAGTAAGCCTTGTCGTCTTGGTCACAACTTTCTGTCACACCTTCAAGGTCTTTCCATCAGCACTCTCTGAACAAGGGCATGAACCTTTCTTTACGTTTGAAACTCCTGAGATGTGGATTGCTCTGAAGGCGTTCCAGCTCTTCCAGAATGCATCCTTTTCATTTACAGTACTACAATCCTCTGCAAAGATTAAAGACATCAAGATGTATCATACCTTTGTGTGTTGGTCTCATACTGTATTGCCCCAGGCTAATGATTCTCTAGGTCCTTCCAGATGCACTGCAACAATCACTGTATTTCTCTGTTGACAATCACAGAGGATGGATCTGTGAGCTGGCATTGGAGTTCTATCTCAATTCATTGCGGTCTCCATCTCAGCACCCAGTAGATGCTCCACATTCCGTCGCTGATGCCTCTCTTCAACAGGCATTGTCTGTGACACACCCTCAGCTACCTGTGGCCCCACTTGACCTTGCTTCTATTCCCCAGACAAAGGCCGGAAAATTCAAGCTCAATGCTAAAACCTCTGTTGACAGAATCATCCAACTGACCTCTGTCCCCACTGAGTTTGAGGTTTTCCCAGATGAATCAGTTGCATACCTACTTGATCTGTCAGGGATGCAGGACAACCTGGCTAAAACTGGCTGAGAAAAGTGGAATGTCAGGAAAATTGTTCGATGTGAGGTCAGTGTATGCACATAACATAGCAAATGATATACTAATTGTTATATAGTTGGCTGATGCTTATGACGGTAACGCAGGTGCAGCCAATGGAGACTGCAACATCAGAGCAGTGTTTGGCTTGGGAGATATTCAGGCTCATCATGCCTATCTCAATTGCCAGGGATGCAAGACCTTGTTATGATTTCCCACCTTAGCGCCCGTCTTATCAAGCGCCCAACCACGTGCCTTATCAGAACCCTATTCATTTCACATTCATATCACCCTATCTTTCATTTCCCTTATCTGCTATCTCTTAAATTAACTTCTGATAGCTTATCGCAGACATGAGGCAGAGATAGCTTATCTTTTTCCCTTCGTATCTTTCCCCTCCAACCTTATCCCTTACGCCCCAAAGATAACTACTCAGTATTTAAACCATTAGCTATTCACTGTATTCTTTAGTTTTGGTATTATAAGTTTCACCAAGTCTTTGAGTGGCCTGATAAGCTCTCATTTTGCTCGTCGCCTTACAAAATACCAAAACTAACTTTTATCACTCCACTCGACATGGCCAAGACAACGGCTAAACAACTTCTCACTCATGAACCTCTAACAGTCACTGAAGTCGTTCAGATCATCCTCAGCCTTTATCTCATCCTCATCATCTACTCTCTCCTCCGAGTTCTTTGGCACTGTCTCAAACGACACCGTCGCATCAGCCGACGACTCAGAGTATGACAGAACCGTCATATCGGAGCAACTCGCCTGTAAACTCTCATTTGTCTTACTTGGAAGTACTGTTGGCTAGCGGGAAGTCCCCAATAAAGACAGACGATAGTAAGCAGACAAAACTAACCGGTTTTGAATTGCTAATGGCTTTAAGTGGCGTTTGTATGCACAGAGGCTGATCGGCAATGAAAAAATCGGAACAATCAAATACTCTGACAATATCATCAAACACAAATCAATTCCAACTTCACACCGTACATTGCTATACACCAACACATTAACGACATCATCAACAGATACTCTGCTCCATTCGACTATACACCCGGAAATATTAGCAGAATCTACTACACTCATCTCTTCACACAGGACTGGGTCAGTCGAAGAAAGATGTACAAAAGCGTTGCTACTGAGACCGAACCAGAAGTCAAAGAATACAAAGACAACAGCACTTGCACTAACCCGGTAGACTACACCGCTCACATTCCCCTAGCGACTTTCATAAGTCTTAAGAAACGGTTCGACGACATCAACCGAGGAAGGTGGGGGCATCTTTATGAAGATACCGGAACCAGCACAGACAACAACAGCACAGACAAAGGAATCAATACAGACATAAGCTTTGGGTTTGACACAGCAGCATGGTCAGAACCATATCAATCAGAAGAAGGCAAACTCCTCACAGTGGAGTTAGAATCACTCAATCACATCAGCACCACGAAGACGCCAGCATGGTGCAACAAACGCAAACGACAATCAGACGAGGAAGCGCCCCGGCATTCTCCCAGATTCAAACGAGGATAGCGAGACAGGCACAGTTGGAAGATTGGTTTATAACCAGTTGCTGACGATTTAGTGCACTGAATACAGACTTTTTGAAAATTTGGGGTGTTCTCAGAGCAGCTCTTGAAAAAGAGTCACACTACATTCACTCAGCAGATATACTGTGGACACTAAACATCTTAACCAACGACGAAATCCACGGACAAGAACTAATCAAACAAACTGACCCAATTACCATCGAAGAGACCCTTAGAACTTTATACGATTCCATCAGAGAACACAACACTCGCCACGTCTACACCCAACACGTCCACACCCGCCAGGATAACATGAGAGTAAACAATAGTCTCAGCTCCACTTGACTTGACCAGATATATTAACAGCATATATGGACCAAACCACTTTGTAACCCACGTACAGGGTGACGGATCATACCACATTTACCGCAACGTATACATTGGGTATATCCCAGAAATCAAATACGACTCAGACAGAAAAACCTTCAAACCAAGAGACGTTATCATTACAACAGACTTTCTCGAAGAGGCAGTAGAGGAATACCAATTCCTTGATACCTGGGCAGAAGATCCTGAAGACATCCCAGTGCCATTCGAAGAAACCTTCTCCACTCCACCTGAATCACCTGAACCCGAAACTCCTCGAGTTCAAACCAGAGAGTTACCAACAATCAAAGAAGAAACTGCAGAACCTTCTATATCAATTCCCCGACACTGAACCTTGACACCGACTAAAGCATCCTTACGCCAAGTTCGTTTCCAAACATGACGGACATGGACACAGCCACACCATCAACTTCAACCCCCAGCATCGAAATAGACACTACCAAATCACCCTCTTACTATTTCCCACCAGCCAATCATCCCAACACACAAATCATCGCTGAACTAACCCTGTATGTTCGAAGACGAACAGCCCAAAAGTATTTCGTTAGAGTCCATGGAAGCACACTAGTGGACGGAGCCTACGAAATCCACGAGCATGCAACAAGGAAAGCATTAATGGGGGAGGTTATCCGAGTATTCGAATCAACAGTAGGAATGATGGGTACCATCCTGCTGCGACAAGAAAACAGTGGAACCGTCCTCATAGAACCAGATGCCAACCCTGTCGGTTATGTCCTGCCCAATCCAACTACCACAACCACTTCTTCCGCTTTAAAAATCAAAATTGCTAAACCACCTAGGTTCACAGGTGACAAAGCGAAATGGGAAGGATTCTTCTTAGCGGTTGATACGTACCTCCAGGCAAATGCACGAGACTTCCAAAATGACGAACAGAAGATCTGGTTCGTCATCTCATATCGCACAGAAGACGGATCATCATGTGTCACTTTGGACTGGCTCCGAAACTGGAAGGAAGACGACTTCTACAATGGAACTCTAAACACCAATGACTACGATGCATTTATTGCAAGTCTGAAAAACTCTTTCAAAGACCCAAACTTGCAGATAAACACCGCCAACGAGCTTAGACAACTTTGACAAGGAAAAGACTCTTTAACAGAGTATTTCACTAGGTTCAAGCTCAAGGCAGCCACGGCAGGATATCGCAAGTTGGACAACGTTCTCATCGATCTTCTCAAAAACCAAGTATGACATGAAATCACCAGGGAGCTGTATCGAGGAGGAATCCCAATTCCACACCAGTACGAGGCAGTAAAACAACGGTTATACAACATAGAAATGGCGCTCGAAGAAGAGAAGTCTAGATTCAGTGCCTTCCATACTGGAAAGCCCATACCACCTCGACAACACGTTCCACCACAACGACACACCCACACCACATCAGAACAATACACACCGGCCCAAACATATGGAGGACAAGGACAACCCATGGATGTTGACTTGAACAGAACCAAGTGACTACTCGAATGTCGACACTGCAAAAAGATGGGATACCACCTTGCTAGAAACTGCAAGGGTGAATGTCCTGATTGTCACGGCAAACACCCTGGACGGTGGTGTAATCTCAGACCTCCTCAAAAACGACCTTTCACTACTTGCACATTGGACTTCATCGATTTCACTCACATAATGGATGAAGAAAGGGAACAGCTGAAAAAGGCTGCAGGTTTTCAGATGGGAGTGAAGTAGACGCAACTTTGTCATCCCCTGGTCAGGACTCTTATGCACACATTTCTTGTCAAACGTGCCCCAAGGCATTGTATAATAGGAATACATCTTTTTCACGTGCAAAAGAATCCAGCGTCAAAATGGAAGCAAACACCAAATGGAAGACAACAATCGAAGAAGTCGAAGATGAAGAATCTACTTCTTTGGGTCACTTCCAGGAACAACCACGGTCGAAACAAGAAAAGCCTAAACCTTTTTCCTCATTATGGGTTCTATCACGGTTAAGAGATCTAGCCGCTGAAGCAGGAATAGGAACATTAAAACAGTGGGTACACAATCAAAAACAACGAGAAATAAACAAACATCTCGTTAAACAACTGCTAAATATTCCCACCAATGAAGCCTTAGACTGGCTAGAGGATCTCCATGAACCTAAACGATTTATCTTCAGAACCACGAGGACAGATCAGGAGTTGAACGTTCAAATTGAACTCCAAGACATGGAAAAGGGGACCAAATATCAAACACAGGCACTTCTTGACAGCGGTTGCACAGGCAGCTGTATCAGTCAACGGTTTGCAGAAGAAAAGAAGTTGTCCCTCCACAAATGGGAACATCCAGTTACTGCATATAACATGGATGGTACAGAAAACAACAATGGCAAAATTACACACTACGCGGAAATGAGAATGATTGTGGAAGGACACTCTGAAGTCCAAAAGTTTGCAGTCACTAATTTAGGATGATCAGACGTGTTCCTTGGACATGAATGGTTAAGCTTCCACAACCCAGAAGTTGATTGGACCACCGGATCATTACATTTCACCAGGTGTCCTACGGCATGCAGATACACAGAACCGGAACCAGAAGACGTGGAAGAAGGAGATAGGATTTGGATGAAGTACCCAAAACCACCTTGCAATGTTCGAAGGAATAAGGCCTTCATGCGAGCTCATCAGTCCATTGCCAATGCACTAGCTGAAGAGTTCGAGAATAACAAAAAAACAGACCCTATCCCAGAACAGTACAAAGGGTTCGAAGAAGTTTTTGAAAAAACCAAATTCGACACCCTCCCACCGAATTGACCTTGGGACCATGCCATAGAGTTAAAACCAGGATCAGAGCCGACAGGATGCAAAGTGTATCCTCTGAACCTGGATGAACAGAAAGAACTCGACGCATTCCTCGAGGAACACCTACACACCGGACACATCCAACCCTCTAAATCTCCCATGGCTTCACCCTTCTTCTTTATCAAGAAAAAGGATGGAAGGCTAAGGCCAGTACAGGATTATCGAAAACTCAATGACATGACCATCAAGAATCGATATCCTCTTCCCCTCATCCAAGAGCTAGTGAACAAACTGAAAGGCGCCAAGTATTTCACAAAGCTCGACGTGAGATGGGGATACAACAACATACGAATCAAAGGAGACGAATGGAAGGCAGCCTTCCTAACCAATCGAGGATTATTCGAACCCCTGGTAATGTTCTTCGGACTCACCAATTCACCCACCACATTCCAAACAATGATGAATGAACTCTTATGAGACCTAATCAATACCGGAAAGGTTCTTGTATACATCGACGACATACTCATCTTCACCAACAACCTAGACGAACATTGCAAACTCGTTCGTCAGGTTCTATCCATATTAAGCACCAACAAACTTTATTTAAAACCAGAAAAATGCGAATTCAAAAAACAACAAATAGAATTTCTAGGATTAATCGTTTCAGAAGGCAAGGTCGAAATGGACCCAATCAAAGTCAATGGCATTCGAAAGTGGCCAGTTCCTAACAACAAAAAGGAGCTACAACAGTTTCTAGGCTTCTGCAATTTCTACAGGAGGTTCGTTAAAGACTACAGCAAAATTGCAAAGCCCATGACACAGCTGACCGGAAACGATGCATGGAAATGGGAAACAGAACAACAAACAGCATTCAACACACTGAAAGAAACCATCACGACAGCACCTACCAGAAGATGAAGGACAATTTAGGATAGAAGCAGACACATCAGAAGGAGCGATTGGTGTGGTAATTTCTCAGCAAATAGAAGGCAAATGGCACCCAGTCGCCTTCCATTCCAAAGCACTTTCACCCACAGAACGAAATTACGAGATCTATGACAAAGAAATGCTCGCAATTATGGAAGCGCTAGCCGAATGGAGACACCTAGTACTAGGAGCCAGACAAACCTTCGAAATCTGGACAGATCATCAGAATTTACAATACTTCCGACAGCCTCAAAAACTTAATTGATGACAAGCCTGCTGGGTCACAGAGCTGGCCGACTACGACTACACACTACATCACAAACCGGGAAAACAGAACCAACAGGCAGACCTATTATCCAGAAGACCAGACCACGACATGGGACACAAGGACAATGAAAATGTTGTCATGCTAGCACCCATGACTTTCAGAGCGTTAGAAGCAGTTATAATTCACGATCCACCAGAATACCTGCCAGAGTTAAAGGATCCATTGCGAAAACTAGATCCTTCAGCTAAACAAGCTCTAGAAGGTAAAGACAAAAAGTGGAAAGAATCGGATGGACTAATCTTTTACGACAATCGGATATACGTGCCCAAAAACCACAAACTACGCGAGCGGATCATCCAAGACCACCATGACAATCCGTTAGCTGGACATCCAGGGAGATACAAAACCCAGGAACTCATTCAGCGAAACTACTGGTGGCCTCAAATGCAAAAAATGATTCGCTGATACATTGATGGTTGCATTAAATGCCAAGAAGATAAAATTGATCGCCAACCCTTACACGCCCCTCTCAATCCTCACGACATCCCTAAACAGCCATGGCGAAAAGTCATGGCAGACATGATCGGACCCCTCCCCGAATCCAACGGCTTCAATGCAATTGAAGTATTCACCGACACCTACAGCCACCACATACATGTTGAACCCACACACATAGAACTCAGTGCAGAAGGATTTGCCAATCTTGTGTGAGATAGAGTAGTCCGATATCATGGTCTTCCAGAGATCTTAATATCAGACTGAGGACCCCAGACAGTAGCCAAAGCATGGGACCAAATATGCAAACAACTCGGCATCAAACGACATCTATCCACAGGTTGTCACCCAGAAACAGACGGCCAAACGGAAAGGGCAAATCAAGAAGTGGAAGCATATCTTCGCCTATTTGTCAATTACCTACAAGACAATTGGAGCAAATGGTGTGCCATCATGGAATTCAGTTATAACAATCGAGTTCATTCCATGACGAAACAGTCACCCTTCTTTACCGATCATGGTTACCACCCTTACACCGGAACGGAATTACAGAGAGATCAAGTACCTTCGGCCACAGAATGGGTTAAACAACTTTCTAACGCGAGACAAGAAGTGGAAGCAGCCTTGGCCCTAGCAAAGGCGGCAATGAAATAACAATTCGACAAACACCGCTCCGAATCTCGAGAGTACAAACCCAGGGACCTAGTGTGGCTAGAAGGAACAAATATCAAAACCCAAAGGCCTGCCAGAAAATTAGATCATTTACGATATGGACCCTTTATAATCAAAGAAAAAGTGGGACAAGCGGTGTATCGACTCAAACTGCCGCAAAACCCCACTTGGCAATGAAAACATGACATGTTTAATGAAAAACTTCTCAAACCCTTCACAAAACCCTCCTTCGACATTCAACCAAAAGATATTCCACCACCACCTGATTTGGTTGAAGACGAAGAAGAATTCAAGGTTGAAGCTATTCTAGACAGTCACAAAGGGGATGATATCTTGAATATCTGGTCAAATGGAAAGGCTATTCAGATGCCGAAAACTCTTGGGAACCATGCGGAGATGTACGACATGCCGAAGAAGAAGTGGAAACCTTCCACAAACAATACCCTGACAAACCGAAACCCACTTCCTCTGCCCGAGGTATCATTCTCACATCCAATCGAACTATTCTCGATTCCTTTAAACCTATGTTCCATTTCACGACACCATCATGGGGACCATGATCTTAAAGAGGGGGTAATGTTACGATTTCCCACCTTAGCGCCCATCTTATCAAGCGCCCAACCACGTGCCTTATCAGAACCCTATTCATTTCACATTCATATCACCCTATCTTTCATTTCCCTTATCTGCTATCTCTTAAATTAACTTCTGATAGCTTATCGCAGACATGAGGCAGAGATAGCTTATCTTTTTCCCTTCGTATCTTTCCCCTCCAACCTTATCCCTTACGCCCCAAAGATAACTACTCAGTATTTAAACCATTAGCTATTTGCTGTATTCTTTAGTTTTGGTATTATAAGTTTCACCGAGTCTTTGAGTGGCCTGATAAGCTCTCATTTTGCTCGTCACCTTACAGACCTGTGTGTATTCTGTAGTTGATAGTTCATTCCAGCGAGGGCCTCGAGATGAACAGCCTCTTTGTTTCCAATGGATGCAGGACTGAAAGGCACTTGAAGATGAGGAGAAGCTTGTCAGTGGTCACTTATACCAGTAAGATATTGTATTGTTTACAGACTTCACTAACATCATGTCCCTCAGATTCTATGAGCGGATATACCATTGTGACCATCCCAAATGTACTGGACTTCCAGTCTTAACTTGCAAAGGTATGTGGTTTTATGTTACTGCATATACAATAAAACCAAGTCCAAACCACTTCAGGCTGCCACCTGACCACCCCACCTTAGGGTGATTTATTCTCAGGGGTAGATCACCCTAAGATGGGTCAAAGACCACTGGTCTGACCAGATAGTGTGGTCCCCTTAAGTGGTCTTACACTGGTCTGACCATTTTATGTGATGGTCCTGAGTGGTCTAACCAGTTGGTCTGACCACCAAGACTTCTGGTCTGACCAAGTGTATTCTGGTCTGACCAATTATCCCTTGGTCAGACCACTGTATGACTGTGGTCTGACCAACCATATCTTATACTCCATTGGTCTGACCACTGGATGACTGTGGTCTGACCAATATAGCCTGTGGTCTGACCATTCATGTATTGCTTGAATCACATCCATAGAGTCCTTTTACATTCCTACCAGATCAGTGTTGTAAACTTGTACAGTTCTATATAAAAGTTGGAGCTTATTAACAGACTAGGGTTAATAACAGTTTTTCAGTTGAGTGGTCTAGAGGTTATGTTAGAAAGTGTGCGAGTATTATAAAATCCATGAAGCCTGCAGGATACACATGAAATAGAAGCAACTATATATTGTTACAATACTACACAAAACTACTGTGTTTTACGTTTCAAAGAGCTCGTTCCTACACCCAATCGGGCCTGTTGATCTCTATCTAGAGATTCACCAAATTTCTGCTGTTTGGTTGGGTGTTCAGCCAGGTCACAGTCTGAGTGGGCATGTCTCGTGTTTGAATGCCCCAACCTTTTGTGAGCTGCTCTTCGAAGTTTTGCTCTTAATATCGACTTGGACTTTGACTTTGTGCTTGATTTGGTATGACGCTCCCTAGTCTTGTCAGGGTAGGTTGCGGAATTACCATCTGATTCATCCACAAGGTGCTTGTATGCGGTTGTAACTGGGTTTTGATGAACATAATTGTGGCGTTGGTGATGAGTGCCAGTGTTATCCATGCCCTGCAACTGTAAGTCATAAATATTTGATCAGAGCTCTCGCTACCCACCGTCTGTTCATAATGGCTATCGGATTCTTCATCAAACAATGATGCTTCCCAACGACTTGAACGATTTGCTCCAACACTTTCATTGGGATGGTGAGGCGAATCCTCCAGGCCAGCATTGAGTTCACGGTGCTGTTGTCGTTCATCTGCAGATCTTTGAGGTAGTCAGGAGAATCTGCTACTGACAGGACCACCCGATTATTGGAATCCTTGATGAGAGCCACATTAGCCATTCTCACAAGGTCCAATTCTCTCTCATCTATATTCAGACATTAGAAACATTCCTTGAAGACTTGAAGACAAACCTTCGGTCCATCGAACTACTCTCACCCCAGCATTTTCATCTTCGTCTTTGATGGAAGGTATAATCCCAGCTTGACGGTCCCGTGGGTGAACCATCTGCTCAAGCATGGAGCTGCTAAAATTGTCACGTTTGAAGTCGGTGAATCCTTTAGACGGTATTGGAGCATCTGGATACCAATTGAGCAATGTTACTCGATTTCGATAGGCCCAGTTTTTCCAATGACTCCAAGGAATTGTCTTGGGGATGATGAAATCACTGTCTTCAGCATGCAGACAGGCTACAGAAACATTCAGTATTATTCCACAGCAATCATTTGTCTCACCAAAATCGTGATTGATATGGATGGTGACCTTCTGTCAATCACCATCTCGCCTCTTCTTGTTTTGATGAATGATTTTGAGTTTTGTGGTGTATGATGAAGTCTGTGCATCTTCACCTCGCTGTTGCCTAGCCTGAACACTTCAATGCATCAACCTATGTGTTCAGTAATGCATGAGGAACTTTAACTCACATTAAATCGGCTTCCTGCTCTTGCAGCTGGCGTCTGATATTTTGCACGCCCATCTTCACCTTCAAATATTCAAAAGGACCTGGTGGACCCCAAATCACACTGGCTGTTCCCCCGCTAGAGTCTCGCTCAGTGCTGATTAACCAACCCCAGATCACAATGCCCCAGAGTTGGTACCATTGTTCTGCCTTCAAGAGATATCAATGAAAAGCAAGCAGGAAAGCAAAATATAACCAACGACATCTGTGACTTCCTTCACGGCCTCCTTTGCCACAGTCTTGAGGCTTTTGTCTTTAGTGAGTTCAACAGCCACATCAATTTGATTGTTGAACCACTTGATTTCTGTTTCAAATTCTTGTTGAAGTTCTTCAGAATCATCGGGATTTTCCATCTTGTTTAGCCGTGACTGATACTCAGCTGCTAATTGTTGCACATATTCTGCACCTGAAACTAAAGGATGTCAACCGGAAATGTTGACATCATAAGTAGAACCTTACCCCCAGCTGGTCTTGCATGATGCGCAGCTTCATATTTTTGGAAAGCATTCCAAGCGGACACAGCTCGGTGTTTGACTGTCTCATCACCAACCAGTCGAAACAGGGAGCGAAGTGGGACACCATCCTCTTTGGCCAACTTCGACATCCGCTGCTCATATTCCTGTTTGATTGCTAGCGCTTTGTCCCACGTAGCTGGACCGATAGGCCCTGGCTTCCTGCTCTGAATGTGATGGTCTTCGTCGTCATTTGGTGCAGGGGAACTGCCAGTGTAGTTTTCATCCTCGTCATGATGCTTGTCACTACTATCATCGTCACAATGGTCTTGCAACACAGGCAATTTACTGGTCAGTGGGGCATTATCTAGTTCCTTCAAATCTTCTGCCTCTTTCTCACTGGTGGTAGAAGAGGTTGGCCTGTAGTGGTGCCGCAGCCAACCCTTCTGCTTTTTGCGAGCCTCCTCACTAGCTCCATAGTCCTCTCCCGAATCCTCTTCATATGGCAGTTCGAGGTCTTCATCGTCACGGTACTGGCGCTGCTTGTGGGGAGACTTGTTGTTCAGTAGACGGTGACTCTCTTCAATTTCAAACATGTTATCTAAGTCTCCAGGCTCAAATGAAGGTGGATGACGAGCCTTAAGACTATAGATCGAGTGATGCACTCCCAGTGAAGGATCACGACCTATATTCGGTTCGGATAGTGCCATTTTACCATCACCTCAAGTTGCTGCAATATTTTGGGGGTTGTCAGACTGCGGATTATGAATGGGTGACTGAGGAGGAGCAGATTGGAGAGGCGATTCAGGAGCAGCTGGATTATGAATGGGTGATTCAAGAGAAGCGGATTGGAGAGGCGATTCAGGAGGAGCCGGATTATGAATGGGTGATTGAGGAGGAGCGGACTGGAGAGGTGATTGAGGAGCTGCCGGATTATGAATGGGTGATTGAGGAGGATCAGACTGGAGAGGCGATTGAGGAGGAGCAGATTCGTGAGGTCTTTTATGTGAATCAGGTGTTCCTTGAGGAGGCAATTGTTTTTGGGACAGTGCATTATCAGGTGGACACGAATCTTGAGTTTCAATTGCTTTTTCGACCTGAAATACAGTAAATATAGGAAACAGCTTGTAGCTTAACTCACCTTTGCCTTTTTTGAAGTCACCGATTTCTTAGATCCAGCGGTGGTTGAGTATGGAAGTGAAACCAATGGCTCACCACCTTTTCTACGCGTAGATCGAGTCTGGGTAGCGGATTTCTTAGTTGTGCTTTGGGTGTCAGGCATAACAACGTATAAGTTTGAGTTAGAAACAATGTTCCATTTCATTGTCGCTTTAAATAATGGTTCAAGCGGTTGCTATGTAATCAACATCAAAGTTGCAAAATATACATAAGTGTCAACTATGTACCTTGAGAACAGTTTGAGTGCCAGCACACAACACATCATATCTACTTCCTGCAGTCTCATAAACATCACTGTGTGTACTCGGACCGTTACTCATCGAAACGAAAACGCGAAGCGAGTAACGAACCACCCAGAAGCCCGTACCATTACTCGTCAAAACGAAAACGCCACAATGCTACCAGGATAACTCTCACAGCAGGTCTGTTAAAAGCTCAGAAGTGTCCATCCAGGTGTGTCTTAGTGGAGCTAATAGTGTATGCATATGGGCTATAGATGCGAAGGCAAACCCAGCCCGCTCCCCATGGTGCAGTCATGAGTGCTGGTCATCAAATTTGGAATTCCAGCTGTCGTTGTCTGTTCTGAAAAGACGTGTGGCATCGCTATGAAGCTGGATTCTGTAGACACCATTGGTTATTTGTACTGGACAGTTAAGAAAACATTACCAGAGATCAAGAGATTGATCAAATTTTCAAGTTCCAAAGGCAGGACAGTTAGGAGAGATTTGTTAGTCGATAGTCGCTTTTGTCGAATTTGCTGATTGAATAGATGTTTAATGTGGTGGGGAGATCGTTAAACACGATTTTGTTGGGACCGACGCACTCAAGGATCCAACTGGGTGCAGCATTTGTATTAGACCTAATCAAGACCTAAGAGCATGAAACGACAAGGGAGGAGGTAACTTTACCTTCTTTGATGAACGCATTGCAGTATGGTAGAGTGCTTCGGAGGCATACACTGAACAAACAAATGAAGACAAAGAAGAAAAAAGAGTACTCTACTCACATTTGACTGGTACTGGTGTCTTCCTCAGGACCAAGTCCCTTCACCTTCGCCTTCAGAAGTCCGTAATCGAATACGGCCAGCTGGGTAAATCCCCCATTCAAGTTTCTCGTCAGATCTAAGCGTGTACGGACGGGACTAGCAAGTTAGAGGAGAGGTTCACAGTGTTCGTGTGTATTGCGTCAAGGAGCAAGACAGGTGGCACTACAAAGCTTTGTCAGCACCAACATGGCGAATATCAGCAACAAACTTACTGGAAATGTCTGGGAACATATAGTGAGCGGATAAGAAGTACTAATGCTCATAAGAATCCTCCAGGGATGCTGAATGTATGCAATAATCGATCTGTGAGGAGTTCTGTGAAGCCAAGAACTAAGTCCTCGCAACAACAGTGGTGATACCAGCTCACTATCGAGATGAAATGGAGGTGGTCAAGAACAGCAGAAACTTGTCTAGACGTCCCGCCAGTACGCAAGGAAACCAGGATACAAGTAGTCTAACTAGCAACATGAGACGAGGTAAACAAAGTAGAATACAGATCTCACCATAGTGTTAGCTCGTCTTTACGGTGTAAAGGGCTTTGCTCAGTTGGTTTGGTTTTCAACGGGGGGACAGAAGAGAGAGATGCCGAACAGGGCCCGGGGCTGGCAGGCAAGAGGATACTCGAAAGAGTGGTAGAGGGAAGCGGACCGAGTTCCACGTGGTGGGTAACTTGGGTCCTTCCACTGATCAATCCGATCTGGATTACTGATGCCAAGCGCTCAACCAGTCCTTGCACGACTGCGTCGTAAGGATCACTGACCAACTGGCTGGCGCTGCGTCTATTACCTCAGGAATCATCCAAGGTAGTCACTGTGGTAAAACTTGAATGTGAGCACTCACTCTCGTCCCAACAAGAGAGCTTTCCGGAATCCGAACAGGTCTGCTTACCGGCGCTGCATCAATAATCCACCGCAATCTTCTGGCAGACAAATCCGATATCATGGTAGGGATTCCCTCTTGCGTCTTAGGGCTCTTACAGTCAAAGGTTCGTTCCAAGAGCTTCCATCTTTCCTGTTGACTTTCGTATTGAAAACAGGACTGCAGTATCCTCAAACTCAGACAGAAAATGCATCATCTTTGTTGATGATGTTGACCTCCGCTATCGAGTTAAGCTCTTTCTAGTTCAAATTCACCTTCACGACTGCCACGAATAGCCCAGCTTGTCTACAATGAATCTTCGCTGACTTTTGTGTCTTCAGGCCTTGCGCCAGTCCCAGTGACCCTACCAATGTCTCCCCTGCTCTTGCCTCCTCCATCAGTGAGTCAAAGTGCAATATTGCCTCCGCCAAAGCACCCGGTGCAAAAATGCAAACCACGCATACACCATATATTCCTCATTCCAAACGAGGTCACGGTGCTGCTACCATACCAACAACAGCAAACGGAACTATTGTATCTTCGTCTCAAGGTGGAATTACAGCGAGATATGGTACCCCTCCTCCTTCTTCTGTAACATCCACCCTTCGCAATCTGAATCTGGAACGAACGATTGTGACATACATTAACTATTTTGTTTGTAGTCGTATGGGTATTCAGCCTTCCTCCCGCTGACTCGTACTCTTCTAAAGTGCTTTGAGCATCGTCTGACCGTAAGTTTTTTATTTATCTTCCTCTAAGTTGCTAACTAAGTACAGGAAGGCCTATTTAGTGAACACCCCTTGAGAACAATCAATAGTCATAGTAGTCGCGGTATGTGTCTTGTAATATTCTCTCACCAGTGTTAATTCTCCTATAGTAAATGTATAGCTATTTCTTAAATATAAAGCCTTTATCCAAATTGTTTGACCGGGCAAATTGAGCAAAGTCAACAAGTCACGCAGACCTTCGTAATCTGAGACAAATTCAGCAAGCAAACAATAACAATCTAACTGTATGGCTCGTCTGTGTACAAAAGCTATCATATCACATCCCCAGCCATCATTTGCACTGAAACCGGTGCCACGGTTACCTCATCATCGCACTGCTGCCCATAGAATTGCACTGGTGGCAATTATCGGTTCGAACACATTCAGCCAGCACCACAATCTCCCTTATCAAAGCTCGAGGATTGAGAGCCCACTGCCACCTTCTTTAGAAGCTGATGAATCCCTATTCGAGGAGAATACACAGGTCTTTGACACTGACACCTCAACACTAATATACTGTGTACCTGCTACAGAAAATGGCAATGTCTCTCGTACACGACGGCAGAGAGCGACACAGTGGAAACGTTGGAAGGAGGAGTTCATTCCCATGGCTATCAATCCTTTTATGTGCATTTTGCAGGCAACAGAATCGTTGCGAGTACTCCCAAGCAACCCTACTCTTTATGATTGCAGATGCAAACACGGGTACTCTCTACAAATCAAAGTCATTTGTTTTTCTGAAGTTGAAGAAATTACGCTGCATTGATGCGATCGTCACCCTGTTGGTTTGCAGCTTATTCAACGGGGGCTATTTCCGTGCGCTCCAATTGCACCCTCACTTGCTGTGGACATGAAGGTACTCAATTTTGCACAAAAGTTTTTTCTATGTGTGTCACCAAATGTTACGGCCATTTCTCACACACTGGAAGATTGTTTGGGTGCTCTTGGCTATAAACTTAATACTGTGGTACGTTTGTCACATTTCCTGCATAAAATAAAAGTACTCAAGTTTGGATAGGACTCTTTGCGCCGTCGGTTTGGCAACGCCTTGAACTGGTACAATGGTCTCAAAGAAGCTACCCAATCTTTTGTGGGCCAAGTTCTTGAAGTGTCTCGTCTGATATGTGCTGATACGGCTTCAACTCCCCAAACTAATGAGTCCGGTGCTGTCGAAGAGTTGGTTACATACCCCACAAAACATGCTCGTTCCCTTTCTGCCTCATCCGATCAGACAGACGAAGAATCCAACAATTTGCGCCGAAAGCGACCACGTACAGAAAGCAAAACAGCCGAGCAAAACCCATTCCCTGATCCACAACCTAGGGAGCACCCTAGTGAGTATTTGCGTGCACGTTGCCCTCTTTGCTTTGGTGGGAAAATGGATTCAATGACATTGGAATCAGGGTAAGCTTCCCCTCAGAGTAACGATAGACAACTGACAGTTTTATGAGTAGTCCTCATAGTATGGCATCACTTGATGCCTGTTTCCAACAAAAACACAATAAACAGATCCGTGATCCCCTATTTCAACATCCTGATTCATTTTTCGTCAATGAAGAACTTGTCGAGTGCATGGAGAAATACATAGAGAGTGTTCGACCCTCTCAGAATGCGAACAAAGCCCCACGTCATGAAAGTGATGACCGATTTGAGCACAAGGATCTCAAAGTGGCTCGTTCAGTGCTGGACAGTTGCAATGACTCCTTTATTGCTGCAGAGGAGTCTCGTGAGAAAGCAAGCACCCAATTCTTTGATGTCACTGGGCTCATGGCTCTAATCTGTCGTCACGACCGGGTCCTTTGGATGGTCAACATGAAGTCTGCAGGCGAAAAACAAGCTTATGCACTAGTTCTTGTTGAAACTTTCTTTCAGCATGTACCACGCTGGTGGAGGCTTGGCCTCCTCTATGACATCATCTGTCAACTCCACCGCAGTTGCGTTAAATGGGGTTTTTTAAAGCGATATCTGGGGCATCTTTTTTTTGGGCTGTCAATATTTCATGCCTTTGGTCATGGATGGCCTTGCCAGTTAATATATCATCCTTGAAAGTGTCTATGGTTTGGACTGACAGATGGTGAAGGTTGCGAAAGGGTATGGAAATTACTCCGATTCTTAATTGCATTTTTACGTATATCTGGGGTGAGCAATGTTCTTAGCTGACTAGGAGGAGCTTACATGTCACAGTACCATCTCTGTCTTCATACTCTTGACAGTGAGATACATCATCTGATGGAGGAGAACCTAGAACGTGCTGCAAAATGGTTGACCAGGAAGACTCAACAATGCCATACTCGTAGCCTTGATGCAAAGGCGAAATTAGAATCGACTGGTAAAGCACTAGACTTCCTCCGAGAGCAATGGCACCTTCAAGTGGAAACACAGACTCGACCACTGCCTAGTACGTGAGATTGAAACAATAGGATTGATTACTAATATCAAGTGTAGAGCAGTCGAAGAACAAGGGTAAAGCAGCCATTGAAGAGGCCAAACGATTACGATTGGCAAGAGATACCATTCGTGCTCGCATTCAACAACTACAGAGAATAATCTCAGACATACATTCCCTTGATCATGAGGTAGTCATTGCACAGTCTGACCTTTTGAAAGAAGAGGTTCGTCTTGCAAGGGCTGATGAACAGGTTAAAGCAAAGGAACGAGCATTTGGTGCTAACGAACAGTCACAACTAGACCGTCTTCTGAAGAACAAGTATGCTGAGATGGTGATGAATGCACGAGCATTGAAAATCCGCATTCGTCAACGTCTCATTTCCCGCAAATTTGAGCAAGACAGAGTTGAACGCTCTCTCCGAGGATATACAAATGGTAGTCTCACTCAATTGTCCAACAATCATCCTGATGTTACTCAGATTCAGAGAAGAAACTCCGAGTTCATACAGAGGCTTCAGTAAAAAGACGGGATCCCAGTATCCAGGTTCTTGCTCGCAAATACAATAAGCTGGTGGATGAAATCATTCGAGTCATCAAGGAGAACAAGAAACATGTGCTTCCACCCCTCCACATTGACTTGAACAACCTGTTTACTTTGGATGTTGATGATACTATTTGGCAGGATATTGGGCTCACTGAAACAGAAGACACAACTGAGCCGCCACCCTGGCTCTGTGATGATGATGTTCATGAAGGAATCAAGGCAATGCTTGAAGAAGACTGGTGTGATGAAGAATGCAGGTGGCTTGTGTTGGAAAAACAATCATTGCAATATTGGTTCTCAGAGGAGTGGCATATTGTGAATGAGGCACTCAAAGCATCAGGTGTGTGAAGTTGTTTATTACATTGCTTGCCTGAATCTCTCTAGATGGTATGGTGGGGTTGAGTTACCAGCTGGAACTTCGCCGAAAATATTTATGCAAACTGGCAAAGTACATTTGGATGGAGAGACAGTGAATTGGGAACTTGGGGCCCTACAGAGGCTGAGATTCTGGATGCAAAGGTAGCAGCTGTCCAGCCACTAGTAACCAGGGTCTTAGATGAAGGATCAGAGGGATCTGGTGATGATCTTGAAGTGGAGGAAGATAGCTGGAGTGACAATGGGCTTGTTGAGGCATTGGAAACATTAGACTTAACTGATGGTTTTCAAGATTATGCTTATCTTGAAGGTAATGATAATGACTAAATTGATATTGTAATCTACTTTGACTTCATTGTATGATACCAGTATAGGAATGTAAAATGACTCTATGGATGTGATTCAAGCAATACAATATAATACATGAATGGTCAGACCACAGGCTATATTGGTCAGACCAATTAAGTGTAATATATGATTTGGTCAGACCACAGGCTATATTGGTCAGACCAATGGAGTATAAGATATTGTTGGTCAGACCAGTGTAAGACCACCCAAGGGGACCACACTATCTGGTCAGACCAGTGGTCTTTGACCCATCTTAGGGTGATCTACCCCTGAGAATTAATCACCCTAAGGTGGGGTGGTCAGGTGGCAGCCTGAAGTGAGTACCAAGAATTTCCAGCACCAGTTGTTTCTGTAAATATAGTGGCAGACAATGGTCTTCTGATTGGCGCTCTAGTCATATCAGATCCTGTCACTCAGTTACTAGAAGCATTGCCACCAGAAGAACGAGAGAAAGTGATTATATCAAAAGACTCTGAGGCATTGCGAGCATTATGGCCAATTATCAATGGACATTCAAAACGAGAATGCATAAATGATATAGGTTCGCAGATTGGGGCTTGGGTATTTTGCAGAACATTGTACAGATACCTGCAGAACGTGCAGATCAAGTGCAGATACATTATGTAAACCCTGCAGATCTCCTACCGATACCGAAAACAAAAGCTGCAGATCAGCTGCAGATCATATAATTAAGCTCTGTAGATCATTGACAATGTAATTTCCCTGTACTCCTACTGTACTATTTCGACCAAGTGATCAGTAACGTGTAACGGTCGCCTCTGAACTGAACACATCTGAATCATGTAACGCGTAACGGTCAGGTTCTGAACACCGTTACATCTGGTACCGCAAAATTGCCAAATAAGGAAATTTTCTAATGCTGCGCGTGCCTAACAACAACTAACAAGTATGTGAGTTAATCCTCAGATTCAGAACATGAATTTTGATCCCACAGTCCATCCCCTCCAAATCTTCTTGGCTTAGGCTGTTCAAGCACACCACATGTTCAGGGACTCGGATCTGCCACCCCTTTGGGGATCCACTAAAGCATTACATAATGATCACTTGCAGACTATGTAACACCCCACCAGCTGGACTGATCACTTTGGTCAGTGATCACTTGGTGTAACGCGTAACACTGGGTGATCACTTGGTCGAAATAGTACAGTACACCCATTTCAGCATTCTAGAAGAGTCTTCTGATGGTTACTTCATGCTACTCGAAGACCCTTCTAGCATGGATTCCCGTACTTATCGCTTACTCCAATGGACAAACAAAGGATCATTATCAATGCTATTTTAGCGTTCTGATCAAATCCATTGAAGATGGGTTGAAAAGAGGTTTCACTGTTGATGATATGATGGAATGGGGTCTTGGCGGCGTACATTTTCAGACCATCAGTTTACTCGTATTAATCCTTCAGTGAGGCTCAACGGGCTGGATTTATTGAAGCATTTGTCCACTACTTTCAAAACCATCCGTTAAATCGGTTGTCAGCAAAAAAGCTTCGTGACAAAGCCATCAAACTCCTCAAAGGATGTAAACAACACTTCCGCCGATTTGTCATCCGAGTCTCAAATATATCTGGTGCCGTTCCTATCAATCACAAGGCAGACTTTCGACGACGGGCCCTTTCCCTACTCAATCTCACTTCTGTAGATGAGTTTCAGCACCAGATCAATTTTCTTGTGTCCCACTACCCACTGGCTTGGGAGAAGCAGATGGAGGATAGTAAACTTGCGGAATCTTGTGATGTTGATAAAGAGGCAGTCGCAGCACTGGAGAAGCAGATGTTTGAATGTTCCTCAAATGCTGGAAGTGCTGGGAACTATCAATGGGGTCTGAATGCTGGACCTCACCAGAATGATTGGAACCCATACGAGTTTGTTCCTTTTGAGTGGGATGATGGGACTTATGAGCCGGAAAGTGAGTGTGAGATTCAAGTTTGTATCCGTTTTTTTTTTCAATTTACTTCAACTCATCTTGAACTCATCACTCACTAGAAAGGATGGACTTTCAAAAATGATCTCACTCCTCCACCGACTCCTCCACCAGTCCGTCCACAGCCAAAAGCCAGGCCGATCAAGAAACTGAATGCAGCAAACCATGAAGATGCTTCCTAACTAAGAGTCTATGTGTCTTACCTTGAGAACTGACTTGTATGTAGTCAAAACCCTCGATAAATATGTGCAGATGCATCCCGTAGTCATGCAGATACGTGCAGATACATGACGTAATATGTGCAGATTCATGCAGATACATGACATAATACTGTGCAGATACATGCAGATACTGTGCAGATACTGTGCAGATACTGTGCAGATACCTCAGAGATCATCATGGTGGATATCGCACCCAATATCAACATTTATCTTACTTCCTCATCACGGTCCCTTGGTTACCCACACATAGGGGGGTAATGTGGGTTCAATCGATACATATGATGTATAATTTAAGTACAATCACCAGATCTGCACTGATCTGCAGTGTGATCTGCATTTTCTCTAGGCCGTGCAGATTGTTGTGATGGCAAAAGCTGTAGCTATTCAACTAGGAGTAGCTTGGAACCCAGATTTAAGATTTAAGATGCAAAGTGCAAATGGTCAAGTAGAACTTAGCAAAGGACTCGCGAGAAATGTTTTGTTTCAACTAGGAGAGGTTACCGTGTACCTACAGGTACATGTGATCAACAATCCTGCATATGAAGCACTTTTAGGACGACCATTTGACGTTCTAACAAAAACTGTATCAGAAACATTGCCTGATGGAGGCATGTTGATTACGATTACAGATCCGAATACAGGAAAGAGATCTACTGTTCCTACCTTTGAAAGAGGCAAAGGCCTGGATGTCAAGGCTCAAACCTCTGAGGGTTTTTGCTGATTGATGAGTTGGTAATGCATGAGTGTGTGAGCTCGTATCCAGCACGGTTGCCAGTGGTATGAGGAAGAATGAACGATGCCAGTGGAAAATGCAGATGAAAAGGAAGATGTGCATCTAATGAACCAAGAGAAGGAATTGTAGTCAATTTCCACGAAATGAGGGCATTCTGCAATTGCTTTAACACAGCTTAAATCATATTTGCGATGAAATGTCTGAGACCTGGGAGCACATTGGGAGCATGTGTGTTTAAAAATTATTTGCTTCTGCAATGGTCAACTAACCTGGTCCTTTAATCCACATCTCAACAGATATAGTATACGCCTCCCAGGAGACGTAAAGATTTCTCCTTGTGTTCCATACTCTAGACAATCTGAATGATTGAATCTAAATCAAAGTTGACACATTCTACACCGACCAATTCGAGGTTTCAGCAACTAAATATGCTTGTAAGCCTTCGATGGATAGGGTGAGGCCAAGGAACATCCTTTGTAGGGACATCCTTTGTGGACCAATTGTAGACGCGGGTTGGGGAGAAAGATGGGAGAAGAGGTGAAGTCACAGGGCAATTAGATCATCAAGTGTGATGGCATGCTCTCGTTTGGGAAGGCTCGTTGTGGACCATCGAGGTGTGCGGGATCGTAGGTAAACCTAACACCTAAGCTACCATCATCCTCAGACAATATTTCACTAGGTTAATGATGTGTCTGTCTAGGACGAGTGTATTATAGCATGGCAACAAGTTGACGTGTGAGTCAGCTCAAGTCATGATGGACATGAGCGCTAATAGATCCACAACATCGCCCTCTCGATATGCCAAGTACTGAATAATGGGATGCAATGCAAACAGACAAGGTGAGTCAGCTAAAGACATGGTTGCAAAAAAAATGCAATCACATGTAATGTCAGGAACTTCAAGTTTTAGATAGCATTGTAGCTTAGTGACTACAATGCTTACAATGTTGACATAACAGGGCATGATTGTTGATGTGTGCTGAGGTAGCAGAACAGTGGGACCCAGCTACAGAGATTGGACAATGATTTTACAACAAGGATGTAGTTGACTGTCCATAACAAAAGTAAAAGATATTCATAATGATACAACATCAGCTAAGCCATAATGTATGTACTACTCTCCCTACATGTAAGCTGATCAACAGAGGTATGGGAACAGTATCTCGAGATAGAAGTGGAAGTGAGTGGCACTGATCCATGTCATAACCACTCACAGCTCTTGCTGTTACACCAAGCATCAACTAGTCAATGCCAGAGTGGCAAATGAGGCAAGTACTTCACCAAAAAATTGTGGATCAAGTGTGGAAGGTTGCAGACACTCAGAGGAGGAATAAAGTCAATCAGAATAGGGGAGACAACTCAGCCATGACACTAAATGAAGAAGGACAAGTATACTTACATATAGTAGGGATGTGAATATAGAATGAATCTCTAGTTCATGATTTTCTGCTTGCAACAGAGGCAAATGAAAGGGTGTGTGTGATCAAAGAAAGGGGTTGGGTAGGAATCTCACTTGAGTGTTGCTCACTTCTTGACTTGGTTTGATCTCATTTGCCTTCTCTGTTTAAGTCTGTCTGCATACATTCCTTATCAAAAAAGCCTCATCAAAAAAGCCTGGACAAGGTCTGTTATCTACTGTTTATTCAGGTATCAAAGTACCTACCAGAGTGCAGTCTGTGTTGACTTGGAATGGAGCTGAATGAAATCAAATCCAAAGGTAGCATTCTATAGAAATAGACAACTTGAGCCTAGTACATCAAGTACAAGATAAATAGGAAACTAAAATTAAACTAAATAACTCAAGCACAGCACAAACATCTATTAGACTGCTTTCTCAGCACTCAGAGAAAATGCAACATGAAGAACCCCATCCTTCACAGACTGTCTGACATCTCCATGAGTGGATACCAATTGAGATTGCAATGATGCACTCTCTTGTGCAGATGCAAATTGCAGGGCAGACAATGCCCTTGACTGTTGCTGACTGGCATCATGAGCTGCAGGATTCTTATATGAGCAGACTATGAAGGTGGCACCACCAAAGACAGACTGCTGCTTTGCCATAATCAGAACAATAAAGGAGGGGTACATTCCCTGCAGTCAAGTGAAATTAGCATTTGAAGTGGATGTGAACAGGGACAACATACTGCAATGATGGGAAAAAAAGGAAGTATAGCTGCCTGAAAAAGTGAGACAGGATTCATTGGACCTGCTTTGAGCTCTCTAGGGTCAACCACAAGTTCAAAAACAGCATATAAAAGCTGCAGAAGTTGGTGTTAGAGGCATGTATATCAAAACAATAAATCACACCTGAAGAGCACAGAATATAGCTCCACCCTCAGTAAGCAATGTCAACACTTGATTAACAAGTGATTTCTTTGTAGCAGATCTAGAGAATGCAAGCCTCAGGCTACCACGAAACTGCCTGCATGATGTGAATGTAATACAAACAAAGTTCAAGATAGTTTTGACTGTAATACACAATGTAGCCATGAGATTGACTACCATTGAAACAAGGATACGTGCTGTGTCAA
>QLOY01000329.1:0-26135 GCA_003313965.1 Megacollybia marginata | reverse complement strand
GGGCTGAAGAAGAAAAGCCCCGGATTACGGTTGCGAAGAATCCCCGTTTCGCCCTTATTTCGACAGTGGAGCAAAATTATAATTGCCCCACATTCAAATCCAGCCTTACCACCTTCCTCAACCGTATCTCCAAATTGCCCAAGCTCACTGACCTGCCTTTCCATAACGTAACTTCTTCAAGAAAAGGTTGACGATCAAGATGAGGACAGTCTCTATACCATCAAGGCGACACCTCTGCAGCAGGATAGTGTGGTAGTACTGATTAGTAAGGAGGTGGAATCTGCAGGTCTTCGAGGTGAGTAGTTTCAGTTACATTACCACATAACCTCACATTTTTTTACCAGGATGTAGAATTGGGTGAATTAAAGTCATATTTCGCTTACCGAAGCAAGACATCTATCGTCGCATTCTTGCATACCCATGCTATCCTCTTGCTCACATAGAGTGGTATACCAGGCTCAGGAGCGGGCCTGATGACTTCCATGGGATGTATCGCGTACGAAAACCCTCGGAAGTTGAAGGTGTGGTTGTACCACTAATACAAATCCGACAGGGCTGCATGCTCTTTCTCGACTTCCGTACTCTTCCGACATCTAGAGCTGACTATTGGGAATCTAATAGTGCCTTAGACATCTGCGATTCATTCTTTCTCAACCATTGGCAGAGCAAGCATTCGTATCAAACCCTATACTAACTCCTCATGTCAACTTACCCTTCTCTCGTCTCGTTAATTGTATGACGGAGTTTGTTGTTCAGTAGGCTTAGGGCTTAGAAATAACTATGATATACTCTTCCACCACTGTCGACCATGAACACACAGCTCTTTTCAACAGGGTGGACCCAGAGATGACTTTAACATGCAGTATATTCATTGACAACACTCGTCAAATTCTTAACCTAGAATTGGTAAGTTATCTCATCTTATTTCTGGTTGATATAACACTGAATCTCCTCTTCTAGTCACTTTTCCTACTGCTCTGTGCACTGAAGTCAATAAAGGTGACATTGTCTACATCGAGGTTGTTCGTGAAAACGTATGCAAGCTCGAAGCTCATGTCAAAGAAATGGCCAGCTGCGAACCGTGACTGCACCGGTTAGCACACAAAGTCTGTTGAGAAACCTTCGGACCAGCCGGAGAACAATCGAAGCTTCGAACCGGACCGTCGCTCCTGTGGAACGCCCAGGAACAGTAACAAGGCCTACAATCGTTTCCAAGAGTGAAGGGAGGATCCGCTAACGCATTCAGAACCGCCGGACTATTATCAGACCAACAGCATACCACGTAGGATCCATCATGGGGCTCATTCTACGCTCAATTTACCCTAAGCATGCAACGAAAATGACATTTATAATTGCTAATACTTTGACAGTCTTTTCTTCTTTAATCTGCGTCCTACATCTTCAATGATTTTATAAATCTTCTCCATGGCAGCCGGTGCGCCCGCGTTGCCCACATATTCAAAAATCTCTTTATGGTGTGTATGGCCTGTGATCAACGGGTTTAAGGGAGTTGGGGAAAAAAAAAGAAAAACTCACAAATTTGTCCAGCACAGATATCGTTTGTCCGGATAAATCCTGCGGCTAGAAGTGCTTGGTGGGTAAGCTGTTCTACAAAAATTAGAAGAAGTATTTACAAAATTCCTCACATACCGTGTTCATAAGCCAACGGAGTCGGGAAACGACAGCGGCTCCATATGTGCTTGACAGGGGCACACTTCATGCGCCATTCGTACCGGCGCTGAGCAATGTTTTTTGTAAACCCGACTTTGAACAGCAGTCGGCCCGTTCCATCAACCACTCTAAACACATATACAAATCCAGGTCCATCTGAGCGGCGGCGACGGCGGCGATGACGAGTGGCAGCGGTTGTGAGTGGCTGGGGTACATTTAGGCGGAAGGAGGGGTAGCTGAGGCTGAGAAAGCAGAGGAGAGCGAAGAAAATGTGTCCAGAGGACAGAGAATCCATTGACTGTGAGTTGGGAGGTGCAGGATGCGGTCAGGAAAGAGAGTTGAATGCGAGAAAATTGGAAGTCTGAATGAAGTAAAGATGTTCTCACGGTAAGTCACATCCTAAGGAGGTTATGGGCTGCTCACATCGTTCATACATGAGTTAGCAGTCTGCATGGTTAGCAGACAGTACATCCGGTCGCTCACAGCCAGTATATCTCAGTTTTTGCGTAGTTTATGCTTAGAAAATGAAGGTGTTTTCATTGGAATCATTTGGAATCATTTAGAAAATTTTTTAACTACTAATATACATTTGTTCAGTATCTAAAGAATTCAGAGCGGCTCTGAAACGAGCGACGCGCTGAAGACGCGCGTTGCCACAATCCGCCACAATCCACAAGAAGCGCCCGTCACGTCCTCTAGTTGAGAGGTCGGCACCAGGCTGTCCCCCAGCTGCATGGGGACACCCTATCCCCTCTCTCGCAGCTGCAGGACATTTGAGGACATTCGGAAATGTCCCCAAATGCCCCGGAGTACTCCGCCCTTGCAGGAAGTGTCCCGGGGTGTGTTTGATTGTCCGGAGGTGTACCGAAGACCCCCGCCGTGTTTCCTGATGTGCCTGATCTGACCCCTCGTCGGCTTCTTCGTCACCCTGCAACCTTGACATACCTGTGAAATCAATGTCCAAGCCAATGCTCAGTGACTTGCATCCCTCTCTAGCAAACCGTGATCACTTGGGAGTGTACATCACGGAAGTACAGAAAAAAATTCTCCCACACGGAACAGACTGGGCGGGTGAGATTCTACCTTTCTCATACTTTTGGCTTACACAGATTTACGACTCAAGGTGTGGTTCATCTCAAAGAAGTTGAAGACCAAACCCTTCCAGCCCAGGATCGCTACACTAATATAGCTATTGTTTATTGCTGTGTCTACCTGAATCGTGCCAGTGCAGAGGCACATCGATAGTCTCTTCCAAACAGACAATACACGATCGCGACAATGTGACGTGCGATGTGTATGAGTCTGTCGATCAAGTGATGTCGTTGGCATATGACCCCCTAGCTTATCTAATTTGAGGTCATGCTAGTCTTCTAGTAAACTAACCCATTGTAATTTCAACCAGTCACGTGTATTCCCACGACCACCTGCTACACAATAAATTAGTTTTTTGCTAGATGCGTCTGCCCTGTTATTTCTTGTGTATAATGACTGAGAACTCGGAAAAAGACCCTTGGACATTTGATTCATCTGTAGGAAGGGAATTATGTTGCAAGATCATCGAGAAATCACTTACCTATGGTCCCCATGACTATCAATTGGAAGCAAATTGGAAGGTGTCACTAAAATCTTGGACAAATCAAATCTTGTTGCTATAATCAAGACAGGTGGTGGAGAATCAGCTTACATTTACATGGTCCCGCTTGTCATCAAAGCCTTTCAGCAGGAGCCAGCACTATGTCCAAGTGCCTCCTTTCCAGCTGACCCAGCCATTTTGCTCATTTTACCAACTACTGCTCTGCAAGGGAACCCATATGACTCCTGTGGGGTTAAAACAATGCCTGGCAATGGACTGGATGAATATGAGGTCTGATAAGGGTTCGCCATTATCAACAGACGTGTAAACGGGGCATGGTATACAGGACACGACTGGATCACCTGATGATTGAACCGTGCAAAAAAGTACAAGAATTTTTACTACGGGGTGAACGGCGTGTTTACTAGCAGGCTACTAATAATAGCAATTGACTATCATTGCTTATTTGTCAGTCTGCCTAAGGGAGACTAAGGTCATGCTACCTGTCCAAAATTTTGCCACCATCGCAAGCAACGTGTTTTTGGCTACTTCTACGTGATGCTCAACTATAAATCTCCATAAATCATACCATGGACTTGTCTTCCTCACAGAACCAGCCCAATACCGTGAAAACACGCTGAAAATACACGTATCCAACACGTATCACACACCACTCACCATTCCTCAACTTCTGCAACGACCAGCGCTGGCAGATTCTCCAGAATATTGTCTACCAACATCGTCAAAATGGGAACAAAAAAGAGCACGGATTTCCCTGAGCCTGTAGCCATTGTGCAGAGGAGATCTTCTCCGTCAAATGTGTGCAACGGTGTCAAGCTGACATGGCCGTAATCCATCCGTCCATTGAGGAATTCATTTCAAAACAGCAGATTGAATGATACTGAATCCTTCTGGACCGTGCCAGAGCCATTCAGTTGCCATAATTTAGCTGGGTATTGTATTAGACATATAGTGACCTACAAGATTATGTAAGTGGGGGGGTCACGCTGTTACCCCCCCGCAACAAATGTTAGACTAGCACATCGATTAGTCTTTGAAGCCATCGATGAGATTGTTCTGCATAGTCTTATGTTTGTCGCACCCTGTTTGTTGCGCCAGGCATATGATTATATAATCTTTGCAGACCTCAGCTTTCTCTCTTTCTCTTGATGAGCAGCACTCAATCTTGCTGAATTTCAAGCTCAAGACCTTCTTAAGGCTGGTTTCATAGAAGCAGCTCACTTTCTGAGTGACCTCCTCCGCGCAAATGCAATTTGGGCAAAGAAAACAACAAGAGCAAGAAATGAGATATATAAGACTTTGGGACTCTGTGAGTGGCCATTTCTGTGCATTCAGTCTCTGAACAACTTCTGGCCATTTTTCAGCTCCCTGACCAACAAACACTATGCAATTAACAAAATCCTCACGCAGTGTCACACTTGCAGGCAGCAGGCAGCAGGAATCACATTCACTAAACTATGCTTTCTGTCTCTCCCAATCACCCCATTTATCTTTGATACCTTGCTGTAACACTAAATACATGCATTCTTGCTTCCAAATACTTCTACGGGTTCCCAATCACGTTAACGAGCTTTTCGACGCATGGTCACATGCTGTCAAGTTATATAATCAAGGGCTGGCACAACAAACAGGGTGAGCTTACAAACAGACTCAATCCACATCGTACATCACAAATCAAAAAGATCGTGGATTCGTCTGTCTACGAGAGACTAGACACATACCCACGTGATACATGTGTGACTACTGCGTTCACGACGTCCTTCGAGGAGCAGCGAAACATGGTGCGTGGGTCAAACAATAGTCCTCAATGAATTTTGATGTCAATGAGCGCAGTGCCTCCTTTCAGTGGACTGATATGCTATTCTGGCTGAGCTTCCCCTTGCTGTTGAACAGCAAGAGAAAGATACGACATATCCACACCCTGTCACTCATTTCCCCCAGATGCGGCGCTGTGCCTCTGAGGACTACCTATCCTTGCAGGATGATCCCTTGTTATCCCACGCGCAGTTTTGGTTCAACTGTTGATAACATTCACATCAACGGGATAGAGGTTTGACGGACAGCACGGACAGCACTGTCAGCACATTTTGTATCCCCTGTTACTACATATGTGCATTATTAAAGCTTCTGAATTTAATTCAGCCCTCTCTGCAGGTATCTGATGTTGTTAACATGGCCTTGTCCTGGGACGTCAACATGTCCGCCATCAACTCATTGGACTCATTGGGACTTCAGGTCAATTTGCAATGTTAGGATTAACACATAACCCATTAGCCATGTAAGTTCATTTAGCAAGCTTGTGTATATTCATCCATTCCTCTAGCTCTCGATGAAGCCGTCTGACTAATAAAACTAGTGTATCTATTATCGCAGTACATGCTGTCGGTTTCTGATTTTTCCTGGCATTACTACAGGTCTCAAAGGTTAGTATGAATGTCAAAGACTATGGGTGCTAAATACGATTGCGAGTGCTAGTGTTGGGAGTTATATATGCATCCATTCGAGCACCTCAATGCAGGATGTGGTACCTAGTAGATGTCCTCAACAGGTCCGTCTGCTGCAACAATTGACTCCAAATTTAATATCTAGACAGAGTTAGCATAGCACAATTATTCCTAGTCCATGATTTCACTATTCCACTAAAAATGAAAAAGTGTGGAAATTCAGCTAGATTAGCCTGGTTTTGTACTTTAGGTCAGGTGAGATTTATACATTTTCAACAGCTCAACCAACAGCACGATTCAAATCCGCTTTGGGGACAGGAAACTATCTGTCTGATGTGTACAGGCATGGAGGTGAGTACATCCGTCCTTGCTCTGAGTCAACAGTATTCTCATCTCAGTGAACGATTTGGGACAGGCACCTAAGGGCGCTTCAGAACCAGAAGAAAGCTTTGACAGTCAGGAAATGGCTGAAATGTGAGAGTGCAGGGGCTTGTCCTCTATGAAGACTCAGAATGGGAATATTCAGCCAGGATGATAGAGTGCAGGATGCCAACATTCCAGTCCAAAAGATGAAGGGCACAGTGGATGGTTGCGATCAACTGGATTCCAGAAACAACAGCGACTCAGCGACAAAGACTCGAACTCGAATACATGTCAATTCAAGTACTACGCAGCATAGTACTACTCAATACCAAATCATCTGGTTGTCCACTCAAAGCCTGTCCATTATCAGGACCGGCCAATGGAACTAACGGACTACTTATTGGGCTCCTTGAAGTTAAATGTCTGTGAGTCTATGAGCACTCGGTGGGTATTCGTGAGTCCGATCATCGACATGCGATATTTTACAGTGACCTACCTCTAGCACACTCCAAGACATCCCGCCATGACTGACAGTGCAGCTAGTGCAATCCTACCATCTGCCAAGTCCTGCTGTACAAGTCATTACCTCTCAGGTTAAGCACCATGACACCACACATAACATCATCCTTAAACCTTGCCATCCATTTTCCCGAGTCTTAACCGGCTGTAGGTTAGGTCGGGGTACCTGTCGGTGAGTCCATATCAAATTGTTGATTAGTACACTGCTTACTGATTAGACTTCCGAGCGCCATTGCCAAATACATATTCATTATTAGCACCAAGTTCCTCATTCTGCAGTAGTATCCATGTGGGACTTGAACGACAAGATCCCTTCCCGATTCAATCCCGATTGGGATTAATGTGGGTGTACCGGTAGCGGGATTGGCCTTTGAGGCCATTTATGTAAGTACAATTAAATGGCCTTAGAGGCTATTACATTATGGACAGGGAAGTGCCAAAGGTGCTGCAGAGGCAGTGTGGGAATTGGAAGACATGCGCAACTCGGTATTCAGACCATTCGTTTGGAGGAACCCGACGTACTTCCAGATTCTCTGGCCTAAGTAATAGAGAAAATCATGGTTAGATAATAAACTCGATGCACATTTGTAGCCTTACCAAAGGAATGGCTTCAATTGACCGCTCTCGAAGTGGAGGATCATCCTCTTTTTTCCATTCTTTCCATCTGCTGTCTGACGAATTTGGTGCAGGTAAGGCAAGAACCCATGTGGATCACTATTGAGATTATCCCGGGGGGATGGAACAGGGGGATAAAGTTCCATAGATTGTGAAGTGTGCCAACGAACCGGCGTCATGTGAATCTTCAAGTTGATTGCGAAAGTGAAAGTATGGAAAGAACAAAACTTGATAGTTGAGCTGGGAGATAGGGTCACAGTGCATTGAGCCAGTATTTATACCTTTCCCTCAAGCCTCAGCTCAGTGCTCGAAATCATCCGATGAAAAAACCAGTAAATCAGACCATTCTTTTGAGACTGTGCAGAGCAGAAGTTAGTACGCGCAGTCATGGTGAAACAGGCCCAAAATGGGAAACCCGATGGTGTTGAATGCTAGAGAGCAGTGATTATGTAGTGGGCGGAGTGGTTATTATGTACTAGGTGGCAGCATTGTCACAAAGACGACAAATTATTGGTAATATATCTGGACAAGGACCGCAAGCAGCGGGAAAGTGGCAAGCAGTGCAATATTGTGACTTGTCATCACCCTTACAAGAGATCTCAGTAGGAAGAATCTAATGGTTACTCGCCCAATTTGAACCTGAAAAGTACTATAGCGACTAGCTAGCGAGTAGCAACCACATGACAAGCACGTGCTTTGCTTGAAAGGAATTTAATGGACAAGTTAGATATAGGAGAGATGCGAGCAGGATATCAATATCCTTACAATAGTAATAGGTATCTGTAGATAGCTATGAATGAGAGGGATATCGATATCCCAGAGGTGGGGGGGAAGGAGAAGTTCCGCCTCAGCACTGCCTGAGGGGAAAGCTTTGCGAGGGGGCACGTGACTGTGGGAAGCCGCCCTGCCAAAGCTTCCAGGAACTAAACCTGAGCGCACCAGTGAGTCTGGGATTCAAGACTGATCCAGACCCACCCACAGATGAGCCGAAGCTCACCAGTCAGATCAGGAAAGAACCCAGACGATGCATCAGCACGCTGACACCCCCACCCAGCAAGGTAAAAATTTAACCAGTCAGAGTAGAACCCGAAGAGCAAGAAGAGTATCAATTCATTAGACATCAGGGAGTACAACCTTGTCAGGGAGTCCAAGAGATTTTCTAAACTGATCTACTGAAGAAGAGATAGAAGCTAATCTAGAGTGGTTGTATGATTTTGAGACAGAGCGAGTGAGAATTTCTGAGATGTGACGCCAGTACAGCAAGAAGGTCAAGGACTTCCAACGTCCGATTTTGGCTACAACCTCTGGAGCGATACCTGCTAAGAGCCATTCCGTGGCTCCACCAATGCAAAAACTGTGACCCAAAGAGAGGGGCATGTTATGTGCTCTCCAGATCTGATAGCAGCACGAGAGAAATGTGTTTTTTGTCATGGGTATAAAGCCTTTGGAGGTCTTGTATGCAAAGAGATGGCTGTTTTCTGGCCCTCCTCCATTGATGTGGAGGTGTTCTGAGAGAAGACGCGAGAATGGTAGTTTTAAGGTGTTGATTACTGTGATGAGGGCCCCAAGTTCTTTAGTGGTCTTGGTCCAAGGTATTTTGAAGGATGTGGAAGCTCCTACACATCCATTAGAGGTTATTGAGTCATTTTCAAAGCATACACTGTGGGAGACGTGTCTAGAAGGGTTGAAACCTAGCTCTGAGGGGACCGTTAGTTCTCCCAAGCAACAGCAAGCGAGAAAGGCACATATGGCTATGACGGCGACTGCTATGTCGAAGTAGTCCGAGAGATCAAGTTCCACAATGAACACTATCATGTGCTCAAGCGAGGATGGAGGATGTGGATCTCTTTTCGAGGAAGGAGGTGCCAGTTTTGCTACACCCCTTCTCATCTTCGACACTATCTCTTCATTTCCTTCCCATGGAGCCCCGCTAAATGCATGCCAGGCTGCGAGTCCTGAGAGCCAGGCCTTGACAGTAGGACCTGCAACAGATGAGAGGGGGAACAAGAGATTAGAGAAGAGCTACCTCCTACTTCGCCAGCGTGTCGAGCTGCGAAGCAAGCGAGTAGAAGAGATGATGCTGGCATCCTGTCTCTCTCAGAGATGCCACGTTCATCACAGAATTGTGTGAAGCGGAGTAAACCAGCTCCATAGTTGATCTGAGTGGGTTCATCTAGAGACACCAGCAAGACCTTGTGGGAAGTGATTGAAGAAGTCCAGGCCGAACTGTGAGATAAGAGAGGCGTCAAATTCTCTCGAGTATGGAGTCTGCCAGCCTTGGAGACGATCCGCCGCTGGGACATGTGGCCGCAAGGGGTTGGGGGTAACGGAGTTACCTTGTTTTGCTGCCCTGGCCTTTTTACCTGAGATGGGTCTAGAATTAGCTGAGTCTAAGATAGAGGAGGACGAGAGTTCTGTAGATGGTAAGTAGAGGCTCCCAGTGGAGGTATTAGAATACCATCAAGAGTTTTGGAAGAAGTGATTGAAGAAGAACGAGTGGACGGCTCTGTTTGAAGAACCGGAGGAGACGAGAACAATCTGTTTAGGCAAGAAAAGCAACCGGCTAACAAGCATGGGGTCTCATTACACAAAGTTCCAGAAGCAGGTGGAGGGTAGGGAGAGGGTCTGGGAGAAGCTTCATGAGTCCTGTTAGAGTCGTTGGGTGCACGTGCAGCCCTGAACACTTGGAGCGCTCTATGCATACGAGAGAAGAGGAACGAGCTCCTTGGGGAGCCTGAAGGGTGCAGAGATACAACGGTCCGGCTGACCGAAGATCCTTGTGAGATGGGGTCTGCCGGATTCTCTGCTGACTTCACATAGACGAGATTGAGGGAGATATTCCTCTCCCAAAGTATTGCTGTAACTCTACGAATTGAGAGATTGACCAAGACATTCCTACTCCTTCCCCTCAGGTATGCACCAATGACTCCTTTGTTGTCCGAGAGAACTGTGATGCAGCAGTCTCTATACCCGAGCGCTTCTAGAATGGTAAGCGATGAGTTCCACCGCAATCGCCGCTAGAAGACCGATGTTCGTGAAGGGTCCGTTCAAGGCACCTGGGATAAGACTCCAACTGGCCCAACAGATCCCCATGCAGACGCCTATGCCCCAGCTGGTAAATGTGTCAACATTGATGTTCAAATCTATGGGAGGGCCCCTTTGTCTTAGTGTCCTGGGTGCAGCCGGTTGAGAGAGGAAAGATATCCATTGAGCTCTGTAATGACGGCTCTTTCTGGGTGTTTCTGGATGAATTCATTACTGTTGGTGGCATTGCAGATGGTAATGAATCGAGATAGACGAGGGAGGTACGAGCGGCCTTGCGGGCAGACAAAAATAATGTCCACCAGAGTGCCCTGAATCTTCATTGCTTCCTCAACCGTAACGCCCGTTGAGGTACATTTACCCTTGAAGTCCTCTACTCTTTTAAGAAATTTCCTTCTCTTCTTCTCCGGGAGGTAGACTTGCTTACTTCTGATATCCCAACAGAAGCCTGTATAAGTGGTGATCGAGGCAAAGTCTTGACCCTTCAAGGAGAATGGGTGCCAGGGTACTCCGATTGAAGCTACCACATCTAGCACTTTTTGAGCATCATAAGCGTATGAGAAGGGTGTGGTGATGCCATCTCCGGCAACAGGGAAGCAAAAAATGTTGTGATCATCACTCCATTTGACAATGGGGCCAATGTCTTTGCATTTCCAAATAGCTAGAGTGAATCTGCCCGTCTCACTCAAGACACTTTCCACTGGAGCTGAACCAAAGGGCATGCAGTGGTTCAGCCAGAATTCTCCTGGCCTGAATTGCGTAATGTATCTTGGTTTATGAGCGGGAGCAATGGGGGTGCATTGATGGAATTTTGAGATATCCAGAGTCATGGAGGTGGCGCTGACGTGATCTATGAGAGGTGAGCGATTGTGGTAAAGAGAGAGAGAGCGGAGAGAGAGAGAGGGGGCCCTCATCGCCTGAGGGAGTGAGAAAGAGAACAGGGCTCGAGCCCGAGGTAACAATGACCAACGTGGCCTGATTGCACTAAAGGTCCATCTTCAGAAAGGAGGGGTGTGGGCCTTCAGCCCTGAGAACGAGATAATGCATGGTGAAGACGAGAGGACGAGATTTAGAAGTCAACAATTTGACGAGATTGCAAGTGGCATTGCAGAGAAATGCAGACCCTAAGGTCCTGAATGAGAGTGCATGAGATATAAAGAGAGCGAGAGTTCAAGAAAGACAAGAATCCCAAAACAAGAAGACCAGAATGTACAAGATAAGGTTCGACTTGAACCCTCAAGGTAACGAGAGCAGCGAGACGAGATTATAAGAGAAGAAAGGCCAAAGCCTGAAGACGAGAGAGTTTAAGAGTAAGAGAGAGCGGGAGGGATCAGTGAAACATGAGAAAAAAGGGACTTACAATCTCTGCCATTGTGGCTGCCGTGTCAAAGGATGTAGGGTACTTCTTGGGGTCATAGTAGAAGGGAGCTCGTCTGAGCCTTTTGAGAGATTGATACAAATATGTTTCTTCTCCTTGCCTTCATCATCAAGAGTAACCACTACTGAGATTGGTAACGAGTGAAAGTGGCCCCCACAAATAGCTTCCATTTCTTGTTGAGAGAATGGGCCACTCATGCAACCTTCGTCCGCTTCCTCTTTGAAGTATTCTTCTATGTAAGCTTTGTGTTCAGTGACTGATTTATTGTTCGGCCAGATGATTGTTTGTTGCATAGTCGGAAAGTCACCCATGTTGAAGCCTTGTCTAAGCTTTGTAGGTAGTGTGCCAAATTGAGGTTAAAGCTCTGGGTATTGTATCAAGAATTTTTCGACTGCTTCTGGATTGTATGGTGTGCAAATTTTGAATAAGAGATCTGGACGAGAGGAGCAGTTAGCTGGAGGAGGTGGAGGAGGAAGAGGCAAAGCGAGGAGGATCCTCCGAGTCATCATTGTTGTCCTCTCTTGCAGGTGAAAGAGAGTGCGTGGTGGTCTGGTGAACCACAGAAGGAGCATGCGTGGACTGTTCCAGGTCTGTGGTGACTGCATTCTTGTTCGGGTTTGCCTCTAACGTTGAAGTCAATGCACATGAACTTGTTCTTGTCGTTGATGAGGAAGAAAAGACCCTTCAACGCTTTGGTGATAACAGACGATCCATCTTCAAATCTGAAGTAGGAGCAGTTGCTGATAGTGTGGCTGGCCCTGGTGCAGATGAGGCAAATCGCAAGAGTCGGCGTCTCGGATCGCCTCCCTTGAAAGGGATGCAGGAGTCTAAACCTGCCACCCAAGCTGGAGTAGTAATTCTTGGAAGGAGGAGATATCGATCTGAGTCTCCCCTTTTTCTGTTGTCCACCTGCACACAGGAGGAAGAAGCTGTGTTGTAGAGGGCCCTAGAGGTCATCTGCATCTGGATAAATTGGTTTAGTTTCGATTCCCAAGTAGATTCAATGAATTTAAAGGGCAAACTATGGTACTGCCTTCTCATGTCTAGATCAAAGGCAAGGAAGTCTTCCCAACCAAATCTTCTCTCATCGTATTCCTTCATACACCAAGTCCAGTGTGAAGCATGCCAGGATGCCTTGATATCGTCTGATTTCGCCATGGATAGGAAGCTGAGATAATTCAACATCACCTGAGAGAAGAGTTCATATGACATCTCTAACTCTCCTTCGAATTGAGGGTGCGAAGGGTTGATGAAGAATCTCTTCGTCTTTTCATCATCTCCCATCTTCTTGAGAGTCCTAACCTTCTCGACATGGTGTTCATCTTCCAGATATCTGAGGTTAGCCAGGGTGAAGACGGACAGGGAAGAAGAATTTCTGCCACTTCCGCCTCATACAGCGCCAAGTGGAAGGAAATTTGGTCTGAGATACCCGGAAGACGATCCGCTTCCGGTCTGGAGGCAGATACCAATCTAGCTTTAGCCTCATGAGCGGATTCAACTCTGAGCGGAGTCTTTTTGGATCCAGTGATCATGGTGATCAGTGATTTAGGCAAGGCTCTGGAAATAGCTTTGAGAACCGTCTCGTGGAAAGCCGCCGGCGTGGATGTGTCATGATCGTCTGACACTGTGATCAGTGATTCCGTGTCAGAGGAGGGGCCTGGCTGCAATGGATCCTTTTTCTTCATGTTCAAAAGATGTTCCTTCAGACTGTTTTTGGCTGCAATCAGCGAGTTGGTGATTTTCTTGGTCTCTTTGGTCATCGTGGAGATCTCGGCTACTCGTTGCGGATCTGAGTGTGTTTTGGATCTGATAAGAGGTGCTGGGGCGGCTGAAGCAACTGGGACCGCTGGGGCAACTGGAGTAGCTGGAGTAGCTGGAGTAGGAGTCTGACCTGTAGGAGCAGTGCCTGGGTTTAGAGTCTGCATTGCAGACAACCCTTGTGCGGGGTTACCCGAAGCGGCTGCGCCTGATGTAGACATTGATGATGAGAAAATTTCTGAACCATAGCGAGAAGGTGTTGAAAAAGTTTTCTGAGACTGTTGAGGCTGATCGATGAGGCCGATTTGATTTTTGCAAGCGAGAAAAGATGCGCAAGTCTGCAGATGACTGCGATGATGCTGGTCAGAGGCAACTAGCAAGTTGCAAGCCAGCAGGCCAGCAGGTCAAAGAAAGTCACACATCTCATATCACAACTGATGTCACTCAGGCAGTATCCAGACGTGTTCCCAAGGTGAGAAGGCATCTCTCTGATAACTATCTAACTTGTCCTTAGACAAAGACTACGAGGCGAGCCTCTCGACTTGTCACGCAAGTCTCTTGTGCTCCTGCTGGAGCTTTGAAGCAAAACAACTGTCTATATAATGGGAAAACATAGCCCTAGTTGTCTATGAGCAATATAAGGCCACTGGAAGCCTACGAAGCATGAAATGGGGGTACATGAAATTCACGTGCTGCTTGAAACCGATTAGTGTGTTCTATTTTCGGAATTTTACCAGGCCCTCTGACGAGGTTTTCCTTGCATCAACTCAGAGGGCCTGGGAATGAGGCTAATAGGCAGCAGCCGTCGGTGTAACTGATCGCGTTACAGGTGGCCACCGGCCACCAATTGGCCGTTTTAACACTTGGTAAGTCATTCTTCAGCTATCAACTGTATGAGTCCTTACTTAGCCTCGTCCCCAGGCCCTCTGAGGTGACACGAGGAAACCTCGTCAGAGGGCCTGGTAAAATTCCGAAAATAGAATGCACTAATCAGTTTCACAGCGGCTGCCTGGATAGGGTAATGTGAACAATTAAGCCTCAAGTTAATAACATAGTTGTTCACATTGGGCCCATGGAGGTCATTGTTTGCATAGTTATTAACATTGTTCACATTCTTGTGAGAAATGGTTAATAATGGGTGAATAATGGTATTGTTCACATGTGAGCAATAGAATATGTGTGAACAAATGCAAAGAATAAAATTTCCTCCCAATTTGGCTCATCAGTAGGCTCAGCAACCTCCTGTGCCTGAGGATTCAGGAATGTGCAACTGCTGCTATAGACCTCTCCTTGATCATCCACCTGTCATCTGTTGCCACCAGATCCTTCAATGCCTGTGAAATTTAAATCCATGTTGATGTCAGCATCAAGCTCAAGATCAGTAGCAGATACCTCTTCAATATTGTCAGACTCTGACTCCAACTCACTATCTGAGCTCTCAGATTCACTGTCCACTTGAAGTCTGAATCATTGCTTGAAGCAGACTCTGAGCTTGGATTTAGCTTTTTTGTTGGAACTTGCTTTGTTATTGCTTTGTTAGAATTGTTTTCAGCTTGGATAGCCTCTCTGCAATGGTTGCTTTGCCCTGGGTTGGAGACATGGGCATTGCCAGTGTTGTAAAATTTGATAAAATAGATTGATTCAATGATTGCCAACACTACCTGAGCTGGCCCAAGCACATTTGCAGCCATTATGAGCTACTCACATTGTTTGCATTGTTAACATGGCCTTTATGACCCCCTGAGTGAACAGTTGTTATTGACATGTTATTAACTGTGTGAACAATACTGTGTGAACAATCAGACATTGTTCACAGTACCCTACGGCGGCACGTGAATTTCACGCACTGCTGTTTCACACTTCGTAGGCTTTCACTGGCCTTGTATTGCATGTAAGCAATTAAGGTTATGCTTTCACATTGTCTAGACTTCATTTTGCTTAAAATGTTTAGCAGGAGCTCAAGAGACGTCGTCTTCCTTTCAAGCAGCGCACGTGCTTCTCACATGTATGCTACTTTTCAGGTTCAATCGGGCGTTCGCAGCTGTCGGAGGGACTGTAAAGGCTTCGAGAAGAAGCTTTAATGCTATATTAATGTTGAGATATTGTATTAAGCCTTAGAATCATGAATCGGATGAAATACAAAATTGAAATCTGTCTACGCGAGTTATTTTTGGAATTTGACAGGTCTAGTCCTTACTAACCCAAGTGTTGAGCTACCAGTTATCACAAAAGAGAAATTAAAGCAAAGAAAATACTGGTTATCGTATTCAGAAGGAGGACAGTATCAACAACTTGTACGGAACCTGGTGCCGCATGTCAGTGATAGGCATCCGTTGGAGATTGTAGAAAGTCATCCGCTTTGGGGTAATCACTCACAGGTGATTCGAAAGTCTGCATCTGGACATGTTCACCATCCTCCATCTCGAGTTTGCCCATACCCAGACCTGTGCCAAAGTTTGGGGTGCTAGATATGCCGAAGCGGCCAATACCTCTTGTGCTCAAGGTGCGTTTTAGCCCGTCTTGAGTATCGGTACGGAAAGCGAGAGTCGAAGGGGGTATCGAGCTGTAGGGAAATGAGAAAGAGACACAACACCAGGCTATGGGCATACCTAAAGACTTCGGGACCACGGTTGGTATAATTACTCGGTCTGTGGACTGCTCTGCAGGCGACAATCTGAGAAAAGAGATAAGCGACAATGCAAAGAAGTTATGCAAAGACAAACAGATGAGGAGATAGTGGCAGGAACATTCGCAATAATCGTCACCACAGGGTTCAAGTCCAGAATAGTCTAACATTTGTCGCGGGGGTGTAACAGTGTGACCCCCCACTTACATAATCCTGGGCGCCTGCCATTATACCCTTAGCTTGTGTCGTCTCTAATACTATACCCTGCTAATTTATGGCATCCAAACTGCTCTGGCAGGGCCCAGAGGGGTTAGAAATCATCAAGACCGTTGTTTCAAAAAGGATTCCGCAGTGGAAAGAAGGTTTACGGCCATCTCAGCGGCAGCTTTGCAAGACATGGTCGACATGGTCAAATTTGGACAAGAAAACCTTCTTCACCTGCTGGTGAGAGAACGGTTCCAGCAGACTAGCATCAGAATCGGGCGTGGTTGGACTTGCAGACTGGGAAAGAGTGACCCCAGCACCTGCATGGTCTCGAATGAGCTGTAGGACTGTGGGAGAGATCTGCTGAGTCTGAGGCGTTGTAGGTGAGCCAGATAAGGATGTAGGACGATATTCTGGCGAGTCTGCAAGAGGCGGAGGTTGCGGAATCTGAGGAATTGTCAATGGTGTATGATATGTGTATTTACGGCGAGTTTTCGGAATGCTGGGCTTGTTTTGTGAAGAAAATGGGTCCATTGTATTGTATTGATAGTACTACAGCATAAAAGTCGCGCTGAGGCAGCTGGAAACACGTCGTTGGGGACGGCAAGGAAATTTTGAACAGGTGGCGTGACCTCAAATTAGGTAAGTAGGGGGGTACGCCAACGACGTCACATAAGTGACAGACTCATAACAAGACCGTCGTGATCGTGTATAGTCTGTTTACAAGAGACTACATCACAAAATATGTGACCTGCAGTACAAGCCTCCCATACCCCTTGTGAGGTAATATATGGCTGGTGTACCTTATAAATTTGTCCTCAGACCTTATACTTGAGTACAAGCCCCAGACAGGCTTATAAAAATCAATCAGCCTGGTGTGGCTTATAAGCTTAATCCAACCTTATAAGGCAGGCCCAGCATGACAGCATTTATAAGGCTACCTTGGCCTGTATGGCAAACAGGTCTTAGACTATGGTGTAAAAATGATTTTTTTCTTACTCACAGATTATTGCACTCTGCAGGAATTGAACTCCAAAGGGCAACATAGGCTATACCAACTGCACCACAGTGGCTTGATTCCAGAGAGCTCAAACTCTATTATAAGGAGTTGGTAGAGTCACTTAGTCTTTTTTCTGAAAAATAGCTCTAGGCCATATAAGTCTGCCCAGTCCTGAGAAAGGCTTCATAATGCTTTTAATTACTTGGTAAGGCTGTCCTTACATGTAAGGTTTATAGTAAGCCTTACAACTAGACATATAATGTATCATCAGCATGATAATACATCTCAAAGCCTGGGAAAGACTTATAAGCTTCTATCTGGCCTGGCAAAGCTTATAAGCCTGGTTGTAAGCCTGTTAAATGGGTTGTATGGCTTGTTAAGGTTTATAATGCTTGAGGAGGCTTATATGGTAAGTCACATTTTTGGGATGTAAGTCCAGAAGCATGAATATCTGCTGAGCAGTTGGAACATTCGAAAATTGGGTGAAAGGGGCCTACAGTCGCAAGCAGGTTGGAAATAAATGCAATGATAAAGTAGATCAGTCCATCACTGAAAATCATGCCGGAAAGTTTAGAGCGCCCCATGACGTTGGATCTAAACCAACAACTAAGCCCAGAAAGATGACAGGTTAGAGAGCTTACGACGGAACGTTGGCAACCAGCTTCCATGCCATCAAACTAAGGACGGTAAAGTCAAAGGCCATGGTGTAGATAAATGTGGCAGCTTGTAGACTATCTAGCCTAAAGCAAACTGAAATCTGTGTTGACGTACCCAAGATGGTGCTATTGTTGTCAGTGATGACGCATCCTTGGCCAGGGAACCAGGCAGCCTTCAGAAAAATCCCTGAAGTACGATAAGGGTTCTGAATCAAATTGTCCAACGTATGATACCGTGAAGCAGTAGCGACCAGTGACCCATGATGGCAGCCACGAGGGGTAACCAGATGTACCAGCTCTGGGACCATACCGCTATACTATAGCAGACAATGCGGGGGCGGACAACACAATTAGTCAGTGTCATAGTGGGTACAAGTTCGCGGGAAGCAAGAACCTGGTCAGACAGGACTTAGGAGGACGGTATTGGCACTTACGTTCGGAGGGACAAGTTGATAGAGGCCAAACCTATGGCTGCATTGCCAAGACACTGAAACCGAGTTGAGTTTTTGGACAACTTGAAGCAGCGAGCATACAGAGTTGAAGGTATACAAAGCTTGGCAGTTGATTTCACTGTTGACTGTCAGCATTGAGATCTATTCGGATAGCGTTGATTTTCGTACTCGGTGATGTTAAGGGATATCAGTCTGCATGGAATTTTACAAAATTTTAACGACGGCCGCCAGCAGAGACTTACATCCCAATCAACGCGAAGAGCAAGCAGTAGCGGTTCAAGAAGTAGAAGATCTGGAGAGCTTGAGCATTGACCAATGGACGCGTCGCGATCGCATACCAGTGGCCACCTAAATGTCTTTTTTCCTGACAGGTGTTCCCAATCGAATGGGAGCGACGTGAACCATTCCCAGCTGATAAGCATTGAGCCCGGATAAAATGACAGCCGGAGCCTACATGTACACGCCCGCAAGGCAATGTATGATCTTTGCAAAGATCGCTGCATAGAATGATGAGCAGTCAGCAGTGGCGTTCACTTTGACCGTAGAACTCACCGGCAGTTTTTATGACTTCGTCTGGGGACTGCCAGTTGACCATTGTGCAGCGAGGAGTTGGGGAGAAGCACTGGCAAGCTGTTGTAGAACTGACTCCTGAGTTTGGCACACCTCAGGCTTTTAAGGGTTTTTCGGGGTGACATACGTTTAAATTGGAGCAACACTCGTGGATCTCGTCACTGAGCTTTGGCCAGGCTGCGGACTTAGGATGGGGCCAAAGAACGGCAAAATTCCTTTATAGGCTAGTACAGTGGCGCGGTGGCTGCTACACGAAGATCATTAAAGGACGAAGCCACCAGCCTTAGAATATGCAGCACATGTCTATAGGAATTTAGGAAATACATCAGACGTTTACCACAACGAGGAACTCTGAAGACGAAGGTAGTGTCGGTCTAGTAGTAAGCGCCCGAAATCTAGAAAATTTCCGGCACGAGGCCCCGGGAAGGGGTCCAGCGAATTTTGCGGATTTGGGAGCCCCAAAAATCAAGAATGGACCGTGCCGTGAATACACTTCCTTCCTTCCCCGGCGACAAATTGATTAATTGCGAATTTGACGAAAATTTAGTGCAAGGTCCGGCGAAATTTGCGGATTTGGCACGGGAATATCGGGCAAGGACCTGAAACCAATGGGCGTAGACGGATTCAATATAGCAACATAGCAATATAGGTAGAGCTGCATGTTCAAGTTATCCATACACTATTACCGGCCATTTTCGGTTGATATTCGGCTCACTCTGTTTTCGCGCATTTGCTCAACCACACTGGGTCGCTTTGATGAGGAAGGAGACGCGAAAGGAGCTAAAAACATACCCGTGCTCAAGATCCAAGTCCCTGGTGGAAAGACATGTTCCAAAGCTAGGTGGGTGTATTGTTGACTGCGTGGATACGTTGCAAACAGGTCAGAGGGCCTAAATCTCAGGTTCAGGCAATTTAAAGGCTTTTGAGGGACCGTGACTAAGGTCACGTGCCGTGACAGCCCTAGCGACTTTTGCGGATTTGACCCTCCAAAATTTGCGGATTTGAGGCCAGATTAGCGAATTTTGGTCGCCGGACCCCTAGGGGAGCTTCCCGGGGCCTCCGGCACGTGTCTTTGGACTGTCCAAAATCTGACAGATTCACAGTATGCAAATAGACTACAAACTCCGATGAAACAACGCTAAATACGAATGAAACCAAGACCTTCTTGAAGTTTTGGAGAGAGTTGTAATTGACTTACTATCGAGTATGGACCTTGTCGTACCCATCATCTTTGCTCCGTCACAGTGGTATACCGTGCATCTGACTCCGATCTGAGAAACATAATCAAACATTCACTTCTACCTAGTCCTCTATCTCATTAGATCGAACACTTGTCTTTTCATCCCTGGCATCATCTGGTACACATATATCCTCAGTCTCTGGTTCCAATTAGGTTCCAATATTCTCATGGAATCTCACCCAACTTGAAGTACTCCATGTCATTGGCATCGTCGTCTTCCAAAGAGCTAATTTCATGACAACAACATGATGGCTTGTGCTCCAAGTTAAATTTCAGGATCTAGATTAGAGTCTCCCTGTTGTTTCCGAAGATGGTTACATATTAGGGACCAGGTGCTGAAATGGCCAACCTTCAGTGGCAACACGAGTCCCTAGGGTGCTAGGCCATATTAAGCTGGCTAATCATTGCCATGATCCTATTTGCCTAAAAACTCAATGATCCTTTATATATTCTTAAGCTGGCTCAGTTTAATATTATCATTGCCAACCATTACTTGCTTCAAAACCTAAACATCCTCTGGAGCAGGCATGTATTGCTCTCCTAGTCAAATGTGCCTCTTGCAAGTTTCATATCTACTTCACAAGTATCAAGTTTATTATCAAGCAACCACAGCTTTTCTGTTATATGCAGTTTCTAAGTCTTGTGTGGATATATCACTCAACTTACATTCATACATAGACATTGTTGAGTTTTGCATTCCATTATTATACCAGACCTCTTTGTATTTTGTAATAACTCTAGAAACAAAATGCAACTCTCCTAGATAAATCATACCTGAGTAGACCATGTATTGAGTTTTAATATTCTTAGATACAGCATACTGGGCCTAGCATTTCAACAACCAGAAGGTTCAAACTCTCAACATACTTATCACTAGTAGAACAAGCTGTACTGCATTGAGGAAATCATTATGTCATGCTTTGACTCCTTCAGATGCAGCTCTGCTACATGCTTTTTTCTGTCTTACCCTGGCCACTGGTGAGGATTACTTCAACTTTGATGCACTCTTCCAGATCATCCTTTGTTTGAAGATAATCCTTGGGTAACTAATACCCTCAAATATCACAACCAGTAGGTTGTCCATGGGATTTGGCTTTGCTAATCTGTTTCCAGGAGTTTCTTGGTCCTGTCAATGTCAAGGGGAAAGCTAGGGTGAGGTATGGAGTTGGGAACCAGGGTTGGAGTGTCAAGCCTCAGGGCCTTAAGGCCTTAAGTTGACTTTGTGAAAAGCTTAAAGGGCTAAGGCTTAAGTGATCACATTAATATAATAGCATCAATCCTTATCACCCCATTCTCTAGTCTTCAGCATATGTTGAAGCCTCTATCAACTCGATCAATATGACCTTCATACAAACAGCTTTCATAAGCAGTATTCTGTCTCCACTGCTATCCTGGTTGGTTCAGTGTAAAGCATTTTGAAACTTTTGGATGAAGTATCAAGGGCAGAGACTTGGGCTATATCTTATGAATAAAAATGGTGCATTCCAAGTTTGGGAGAATAGCATGTGAGTATCAGGTTAAGGCTGATACCAGCCAATCATGAAGGTGTTAACTTAAGCCTTCACATTCAGGCCTTAGGCCAACACTGGGTAATGTTATATTAGCCTTCACTCAATGCCACAGCAAATGAATGTAAGGCATTGGTAAATAGAGAAGTATTGATCAATATATGCCCTTGATTATATCTCCTTAGAAAGACCTCTGACCCTGAAGCATTATATTAGATTTTGATCACTAGGCATTCATCTAGCTTTATGATGCATGTTATTTCCTTTTATTATGTAGTGACTACTCCATAAAGCACCTGAGTATGTTCTGTAGCAATCCCAGTATCCTGACAATTTGCTGAGAATATCAGCTTAGCATCTACTGCCTAGAAGGATTCAATCCCTAATGGACCCGCATTCAACTTGTATTGACTTGCATTCAATCCCTATGGACCAGTGTTCAACTTGTATTGGGTGGTATTCAATCTTGCATTCAATCCTTAATGGACCCACATTCAACTTGTATTGACTTGCATTCAAGCCCCTAAGGACTTGCATTCAATCCCTATGGACCGGCATTCAACTTGTATTGGGTGGTATTCAATCCCTAATAGACTTGCATTCAATCCTTAATGGACCAGCATTCAACTTGTATTGACTTGCATTCAATCCCTATAGACTTGCATTCAACTTGCATTTGACTTGTATTCAATCCTTACAGACCCGCATTTGACTTGTATTGGGTGGTATTCAATCCCTATGGACCTGCATTCAACCTGTATTGACTTGTATCCAATCCCTAATCCTTAATAGACTGGCATTCAACTTGTATTGACTTGTATTCAATCCCTAATAGACTTGCATTCAATCCTTAATGGACCCACATTCAACTTGTATTGACTTGCATTCAAGCCCTAAGGACTTGCATTCAATCCCTATGGACCAGCATTCAAAGACAGTTGTCAAATTTGTGTAAAATTAAACCCCCAAACCTCAATTTCCTTACAAGCATCTCTACTTTGGGCTTAAGGATCATGTTCTCTATATCAGAAATGCATAAAATTGAAATGAAGAAATCATGATATGGCCCTATTAATCATCAATTTATCCTAAAATATGTATGGTCTTGTGGTGTAGCTGGTAAGTTGGCTGATTATGAATTATGTCAGCATGGGTTCAATCCTCCTTGCTGCCCTTTTTACAGTTGCAAGTATCATGCTCACCGTTTAGTCCCTCAGGGAACAAACAGTGATGAGGCCCTTTCTAACAGTGCCGAGGCTGTTTACTATTATTTACAGATAGTGCCAAGGCTGTTAACTCTCTACTAAATTGAGTAGCCAGTAAGTGCTTAATTGGACTATAAATACCTGTAGTATAGTGTTCAACCTAATAAATCAACTGCCTAAGGGTCTGTTCCCAGGTTTGGGTCTGGATTTGATTTTAGACACTGTATGTCTATCAGGGCCAATATTCCTATGAATCTCATAGGTTTCAGTTCAATAGACAATATTCCATCACTTAAAGTGAGCCACAAAGCTTTACTTTCACTTGGTATGCAGAATATTAATTTGTTTACATCTATTTGGTCAAACCCAAAATTTGCTTGATCTTGGCTCAATTCATGTACTGATCCAGTGACCCAATCCAACATCTGATTGCAATCTTGTAGGCTCTTATAGACTCCTTAGTTTCATTGGAATCATTAGACTGGCAGAGAACAGCATTGCAATGGAAACTCAAACCCAAAGCCAAACCCAGGGTTGGTGGCTAACAGACCCTCAGTGATGCTTTTGGTAGTGCTTTTGACAATGTCCTGCCTGTCAGAACTGCCACCAAGCCAGATACTGTAAAGTTTGTCCCCTGACCTGGGAACAGAAGTAAAAAAGGGGTGACTGTTCCCCCTCCATCAATGGTCAGGAACTAGAATTTAGTAGGGGGACAGGCACTAGAGTTCAAGTGCTTAAAGCTAAACATAGCAAACATGTCAAATGTAGTGACATAAGCAGGACTCAGACAATAATCAGTGGAACCATCACTTTTGATTTGGTGCTGAATGGGCACTGAATCAGATATTAGTTAACTTGATACATTAGTGGTATTCAAGGTAAGCCTTTTGTTTACTTTTTGCTTACTTTTTACTTACTTTTTGCTTACTTTTTGTTTTCATTTTTGCTCACTTTTCAGCAAGAGGACAAGCAAAAGTAAAAGTAAAAGTAGAAGTAAAAGGAAGTCCGGACTTCCTTTTGACAAATACATCCTTTTAGTCTACTTTTGGGTTTTCCTTTTCACTCGGCTTATCCGGGATTTGAAACTCAGCTGTCAATGTCGACACTGTCACAGTAGCCTGTGTCGGTCATTGCCGCTGTTCCCGCAGTGCCTGCTGCCTGCGTTGGTCAGTGCCGCCGTTCCCACCCCACAATATTCCTTACTTTTCGTACTTAGTATCTATTACATAATACTATACAGTCTATTCTTAACAGCACGAAACTAAGCTGACTAACAATAGAGGGACAGTTAAGGCTCTGCTCACTGTGCTTGGTGATGTTGAGGGAGGTTCATGAATGATGGCAATGACAGCGGGTGCTGGATATTATGGCATGCTGTCATCTGCCATGCTTGCCGAGTAGCATGAGAAAAGTGAGACAGGAACCCTTTTTGCTCCTTTTCAGTGAAATTGCCTTGGGGGGGGGGTTCAAGGTTCCACTTTTTCGCCACTTTTCAATTCCTCTTTTGTTCACTTTTACTCTACTTTACTGCCAAAATGATGAAAAGTGAATTAAAAGTAAGTTGAAAAGTAGCCGAAAAGTGGCTACCTTGAACACCACTATTATAAAGTTGAAACCCAGGAACGGTGTGGTAGGGTGGTGCGACTCACTCATTGCCACCCACCATTTGAGTCATTTTGTTGTTATTGTTCAATTCATTGTGTTGCTACTGACCTTTACCAGATATTGATTCCTTCGACTCTTCCACTGTTACATCAATTTGATACCCAATAATCCAGTTCACTGTTTGATTACTGCTTTCTTCTCAGTTTCATTCCTAAACATGATTTGACTACTAGATAGGTTATGTTTGACTTCAGTACTTACACCACCAACCAAAACTGAAGGATTCGAGTATCCGCACCACCCAATTGTCTGCACCTACACCTTGAGCAAGTGTATTGAGGCCTGGCCAACCTCAAAGTGACATGGTACAAGCCTGGTGGTATGCCGATACAAGATTCCTGAGGTCTAGGAAGGTTTGATTTTATTCTATGGACTCTATATGCTACCTACATGCTGCTTTTGTAATTATTACAAAAACAAGTCATGTCTTGATCAAAACTTCGAGCGAGTGAGCAAGAGCAAGAGCCAGAGCAAGTCCACCTGAAGAGGTTTCAGTGGACCACGACCACAGTAAGTATTAGAGTATCATACTAACGATTTCAGAGTAGTGCTAGAGCCCCATTATCTCCCAAACTGGACACAACCCCTTTTACTGCCACAGCCCCAACTCAAGCCCGACCAACTCCCCTTTGTTCCACCAGCGGAACACAAACTCCTTCAACAATGGATACAAGAATCAAACATAAGAATAGTGAGTGGTAGAGGCACTTGTGAATTGAGTCACTGCAAAGGCAGGTGTGTGGTGCAGAGGAGTGCCAGGGGTCCCATCAGCCTGATGGGACTGGGTAATTAATCGGTGAAACTGTTGTTTTTGATTGGGTGCTTAATGGGCGCTTACCAGCCAAGCTCCCTCGGTAAAACAACAAATCCTATAAATAGGACTTGTAACAGTGATTCAGTCAAGATTCAGTCATGATTCTGGCACCGATTCTGGAACAATTTTGATGTCAGAATCATGTGAGAATCGGGTGTTACAGTGACAAATTAGGATGCGAAAAAATAAGCAAAAATTGCCAAATTAAGAACTAAAAATGACTGTTGGCACAAACTCCAAGGCCACCATCAATTTCAGCAGCCTCAAATTGTGTTATCTAGATTTTGAACACAGTCATTTGGAGCATTACAACTGTCAAAACAGCATGAACTGTTGGAAGTGTCAAATTTCTATTTTTACAGGGAAGCCAAAAAATGAGCTAAAACTCCATAATGGTGCAATTTTTGATATTTTTTATTGGTCCCATCATAATCCTCAGCCCAAATAACCCCCAGATGTATCCCCACCAGGTCCATAAGGATGCTTTGTGAACAATGCTGACAACCCAAAGTTGTAGCTAACAGGTCATGTGACTAAAATTGAAATTTCAATTGCAGCACAATACAGAGCCATCCTTGAGTGCTGCAAAGTTGTAGACATAGGTTTTCTGATCCCCTCTATGCTCAGAAGGTCCTGAAAATGTCTACTTGTTATGTACAGTGCATTTTTTTTGCTTCTATGTGATTTTCACATCCTAATTTGTCACTGTACTCTGACCGTCATGTAAATTATTATGCTTGATTCCCACAGTATGTTCTTCATTTGCACCACCATCCTGTTTGGCAAGCACAGCAGGCAGCTCCTTCTTTAC
>QLOY01000325.1:265-24816 GCA_003313965.1 Megacollybia marginata | reverse complement strand
CAGCAATGGGAATGGCAGTCAGGAGCTGAGCATTTGGAGGGTGACAGACTCACTTCCTACACAACAGCAATGGGAATGGCAGTCAGGAGCTGAGCATTTGGAGGCTGACAGACTCACATTCTACACAACAGCAATGAGAATGGCAGTCAGGAGTGAGGGTAACAGACTCACAAACTACAGCAATGGGAATCATAGTCAGGATCCCAATACCTGGAAAGTGGCAAACTCACCAACTAATAGCCATGGTGATTATAATAAATATTATTAGTAGCTAGATTTCAAGTTCCTCAGAACTTACTAGCTGACATTTCCCATATCTTTTAGTTATTCAAAAGCATGAACAACTTGAACTTACCCATGGAAAACCTCTTATACACTGTTCAATGACTGTCTGAATTTTGTTATTGCCCCTTTCGGCCTCTATAGTATTGATGTCACAATAAATCCTGTGTTTTTTAGTTTGTAAGATATGATCAATATACTAGCACCTCCTCACCTTTTAAGAATCAATTCTATACTTAATTCAAGGTTTTGACACTGAACTGTCAAAAGCATCACTGCTACTGCATCAGGTGATAAGGACTCCATTGTCTTTGAGATGAGTTCTTTGCACAATGCAGTAGGGTTGTTCATTCCTGTAGGCAACCATCAGAGTTGTATACAATATAGCAATGGTAAACTGATTCTCACTTTCAAGTTTGATCACAGCCAAAGATCCTGGTACATCCTTGCAATATATCTCTTTGAACCTCTTCTCACACTCAGCATATGCAGCTTCTTCACTGGCCTCCATTTCCTTATCTTCTAAATCAAGTTGTCTTGGAAATCCTCATATTTTGTAAACACAACAATAAGTAATACTGTAATCATGCTTCACTGCCAGGCTCAATGGTTGATAATCAATACACACCATTTCTGTTGCTGATCTCAGTGAGGAATTTGGTTTCCAACTGTGGCCGATTAGAGTCTATTGGAATGCAATACCTGTAGTCAACTCTACCTTGATTAAGAGAAAACAGAAAAACACACCATATAACATGTAAGTGGTCCTTCAATCTTCTTTTGTGTGATCGTTCATGAACAAAATTCTGGATGATTTTAAGCTCGTCCGCTCTGCCAGCCTCAAATCCACGAGAGTCATGGAAGATGTAGCCATTATGATTTGAGAATATGATTTCATCGCTGACTTTGTGGTCCCCACGCTAAGACATTGATTAGTTAGCCCTGAGGTCATGATTGCTGGAATCCCAAACCTCCGATGTAACACCTAGGTCGGACTGTAGAGTGTACAAGTGAGAGAAAGAATACCAATCTACTGTACTCACGAGTTCCTCGCCATTACAGTAGATCTTTGGACTGTCCGTTGTGTTGCAAACTCTTTGAAGAATGGTTGTCTTCCCTGCATTAGCCCTTCCAATAATCAAGACATGAAATCTGATATTGGGGAGGCGACGGCTGAAGTTATCCATGAGCAAGTACGAGAGCAAGAGTATGGTTAAAGACAAGAGTAAGGACGTCTCGTGTACCACATTGCCACCGATCTCAGATTTCAATACTGAGCCCGATCATCGATTACATATAGGGCATGTCCCTGTGAAGAGCAAACTTCTATGTGGCATCTGCAACATGTGGATGCCTGACCACCTGACCACACAGCTGACATGCAGAATGAAAATGACCTCAGTTCCGATGTTTCATTCACATCAGTTCCTCGAATAGGCACAATCAATCCTCTTTAGCAACGCATGGAGTTGCAATGAAATTGAACAGAATACAAAAACATAGGTGCTATACCATCATCCCGATCAATCGCGAGTCACTTCCATCTTAGGTTTTGCCTGCATGAATTATATTGAATGAATATCTTAATGATAGGATATGTAAGCAATACAGATCGTTTGTACCAACACCTATTCACTACAGTGCTTCCTTTCTTTAGATGAGAATCGTGACCTCAAAATCCCATTGTCGGTGCCATCCCGTATGCGACTCACCTGTATGTAGTACTGAGTGAATAAGCTCAAAAGCGTCAATGCCTAGTCAGCAAAGCAAAAATAACATACAGATCAATGCATGATTTGATGCAGCCTGAGGCCTGAGGATATATCAATTGAAATCTTCATCTCATAGCCTAGAGGTCAGAGGCAACAAAGTGAAACTCATATCACTCACTACTAGTAACAACATGTGGGATCAAGAGATATTAGCAATGATTGCTGGCGACAGTCTCAACTTGAAATGACAACTCGGAGCGGTGTTGAGAGATGTACTTTTCTACCAAGTCTACGCACGCGAGGGGAAAACAGAAAGAGGACGTTCGCTTATAGTAGGTCAAATGTCTGTGCAGCACCATCGATAGTACGCACCTGGAGATATTGGAGCGAGCCAGATAGCTATCAGAGAGTTATGACTGGAATGCTCGCCGGCCAGTTGTACAGAGACATTCACTGCCGAAGTTTGGAAGCTGTACATTCGTCCTATATGCCAACTTTACCTAGTCAATTCAAGTCAGAGATGTCCGTACACATCCACAATTTCATGGATGGTCGAGCACATAAGTAGCAACAAGGCGTTGGAGACAATCGAGTGAGAGGATGGATACTGGTGTAAGAACCTCACAGTGAGAATTATTACAAGAGAATCGGAACTTTGCTACTTTGTCATGATCAACAATGTCTGCTGACTACCGACCTGGGCAGGAGAAATCCAGAGAAATCCGCGCTGCCACTCATAGGCAAGTAAAAACGGAGAATGACTTGATCATATTGTGCTCGAGCCATCATACGGGAAAATTATCTCTGACTGCCACTGGTATGGATTATCTCTCACTGTTCTCAAGCCACATGAACAGAATGAGCTTGCTTCGCGAAGCATCATCCAACTTTCCTTCAATTCGGTTCAGCTTGTCACTTAACTGACAAGCGCCAGCCTCACCCATGACCTTAGTACATGTTCGTGTCAAGGTGAAGAGTCTTAATTTGGTCTCTCTTATCGATTCGGACCACATGTCAGTCTGTAAACTTAGCATGGCGTGGACTTCCTGCGGCTTTGTTCCTTTCCAACCCCCTCACAAATGAATCAAGACAGAGCTGATTCAACTGTTGGAGACATCCTTGCCAAAGTCAAGCGGTATGTTGAAAATAGTACTCGTTAGTGCACACACTGACTACTAAGATAACTTTCAGATTCTCACTGTTGGCGGCGTACGATCACTCACGCTCTCAAAAGTTCTCTAATTATCCTGAGCTCAGGCGGGCGCTGGAAAATACGAACTGGTAAAGTGTCTTTAAGGATGCAGTTTCAGCGTCACGGTCTTGGCAAATTTCTTTTCAGTATGATCATGTGACAACTATACAGTCTCAGCCACTACTCCCGCCTACTCGGGTCATTTCAGAGTCGTGATATACAACTCGAGGCTCTCGTTGGAACACTGTCAGTATCAATCTTACCATCCTAGACATTTGTTTAATCTGCCAATGTCACAAATTCTGGATTTGGTTATGGGGGGCCATATAACGCCCTCTAAACGAGTAAGCCTCTAGCCTCCTATAGCACACCAGCTCACCATCTCTCTAGCTCACCGACAATCTCCTCAACGTCAGCCTCGAATCACCCACCAAAAAAGCAAGGACGTAGCGCCTTCCGAAATGCCTGAACCGCTCAAATTCCCCAATGATGACAAACAACGCTCCACATCGCCAGACTGACGGCCACCAAAGAAGATGCGTCCAAGCCTGACATTGACAAGCTCAGAACCCGATTCATAGGTGCTGTCAACCTTCCAGAGTGTAAGCCCTTCTATTTTCACACGACTTGTACCAACTCCTTTTCGCATTAAAACAGCCGAAGAACCCCTCCTCAAAGATTCCAAATGCCGCTTTGTCCTCTTCCCAATCCAATACCCCAACATTTGGCAAATGTACAAGAAAGCCAAAGCCTCGTTCTGGACCGCTGAAGAAATGGATCTTTCCAAAGACCTTCACGACTGGAACAACCGCATGAATGACAACGAGCGCCACTTTATCTCACACATTCTCGCCTTCTTTGCTGCTTCAGACGGGATCGTCAATGAGAACCTTGTCGAGAGATTCTCCAACGAGGTTCAAGCAGCCGAAGCGAGGTGTTTTTATGGGTTCCAAATCATGATGAAGAACATCCATTCCGAGACATACTCTCTCCTAATTGACACTTACATCAAAGACCCCACTCAGCATGAATACCTATTCGATGCTATCGAAACCATCCCCTGCATAAAGCGTAAAGCCGACTGGGCTCTCCGTTGGATTTCTGATACAAAATCGACCTTTGCAGAGCGTCTTGTTGCATTCGTGACCGTTGAGGGGATTTTCTTCTCCAGTTCGTTTGCATCGATCTTTTGGATGAAGAAGAGGGGGTTGATGCCTGGTTTGACTTTCTCCAACGAGCTCATTAGTCGAGATGAGGGTATGCATACCGACTTTGCGTGTCTCCTCTTCACACATCTCGAACGGAGACCTCATCCCGAAGTCGTCAAGCATATTATTAAGGAGGCTGTTGAAATCGAACAAGAGTTCCTCACCAGTACATTGTCCCTTCCCTTCTTTTCCTTTCCCCTTCTCACTCCTCCCCTCTTCTCTTCAGATGCCCTCCCCGTTGCTCTAATTGGCATGAACTCGAACCTCATGAAACAATACATCGAATTCGTCGCCGACCGTCTGTTGGTCTCTTTGGGCAACGAAAAAACCTACAATGCCACGAATCCATTCGACTTTATGGATATGATTTTGTTGCAGGGCAAGACCAACTTTTTCGAAAAGAGGGTTAGCGATTATTCAAAGGTGGGGATCAACCATTCTGGGACTTCAAAGGCCCCGTCGGATGGGGGGAAGGTCTTTGTCCTTGACGAGGATTTCTAGGCGATGGGGGCGGTGGCTGCAGTGGCTCGTGTACGACCGGATGGTGTAGATGTGTTCTTTCTCTCTCATCCAACAACTTGTATCCTATGATTTGATTTGTAAAGGTCTACTATAGATAATTTATTTGTGTGCTACGAGTAAGGGTCCGTGCATAGCTTAGTCATCCAGCCGCTTTAGCTCTGGCTTATCCACCTCAGTCTATGGAATTGAACACAGAGGGTGTTGATCTTACAACATGCGCTCTCTCCTCCCCTAACATGCAACGCATTGTGGATCAGACAAGAGTTGAGTTGCGTCTTGAAGTAGTTCTTCCAGCGAGTGGGTGATTTGTTGGTGCTAACAGATGTTATTACACTCTCGATTCAAAAAGGATCTTAGCTACGGATAGAACACAAAATGTCACACTCCCCTGGAACTCGAGTCGATGTCTCTTGAGCTATCAACTCGTTGATGTTGACTGTGAGTAGTCGATTTAATGGCATTGCTGCACTCTTGATATTCAAAAATGTGTGTATGCCTTGGAATGCAACCAGTTGCGGATCAAACGCCAAGGGTGCTTGCCTCCACGAGTCGATATCTCTTGAGTTATTGGTTCGTTGATGTTGACTGTGAGTAGACGATTTAATGATGTCGCTCCACTCTTGATATCTAAAAAAGCAAACCAATCACTGGTCACGGATCGAATGCAAAAGGTTCGATGGCTTCATCTTGTCGGAAAAATCCCAAAAACCTGATATGGCCTGATGGACTGGTCAGACCTAATAAGGTGCCCCACCTTTGTATCAGCTCTTATACAGGCTGACCAGGTGCTTGCAGAACTCCATATCAGGCAATGTCAGAGCTTGTCAACCTTCATGTAAAATTGTTTTTTAGAAAAGAGTCAAATCATATACATACTGTTACAGTTGCATTAAGAGCTCGTAAAAGCATGTCGGCATCAATGGTATCAACAAAATAATGAAGGAACAATTCCTGGCAACGTACAGGCACCAAAAGAGCCCCTCGAATAACATATTCCAGAGAGACAAATGTTGTCTCCTTCTACTGAGCATAGACCAAGCATCTGTCCCAAAAAGTTTTCGGTTTCCATTTGCTAGTCTTGAAGGTATTTACCATTGCTAAATCCAGCTGACGTCCCGACGGCAGTGTACAACGAAACAATCCACAAAGCCATGCACAGGATAGTCCTGGAGAGTCCATATTCACCAGGACACAATCATAATGAGGCTGCCCATGAAAACACGGATTGCAACGCAGAATGTCTTGAGCTGGGGTCCAGTCTTCTAGTGACTGGTAAGTTATGTATAAGCATTGGAAGGCCTGAATTTAAGGAGCAGTGGGTCACAGTAAAGTAAATCAATATAGACTCACAAAGATGTCAACATCAGGCAAGATAGGCTCTTCTGGGAAATATTGAGAGATAAAGGTCTTGAGGTGTAGGTTGAATTGTGTGCAAGGGGGCACCGGACTGGCAATCCCATACCGCGGGTTGGTCGGTTGGTCCACCACCAGGCAGCGAAATTTTTTTGTCAACCTCACCTATAGAAGGAAATTTAGCACCTTGCAAAGGTGATTTGGGATGTATTAACTCACCTAAATTAGAGGAAATGTGATACCCATGCATCTATGGATCCATATTGCTGGTGATTGGGATGGTACTACATGTGGTTGAGGCATTACATCCAGAGCTATGTCTGAAAGGGGATAGATCCTTGCCTAAAAAGGCAATTTGATCATGTGAAGGTCAGTCGGTTGCTCGCTCAAGGCCTTATATTTCTATACAACCCCTGGTACTTCATTAAATTTGTGGTACCCCCTTGATTGTGTGTAGATGTGCTCCCATGGTGAAAATTCCATCTCAAAGTGCTCGAAGGTCACTTTTTGGGAAAACGGTGCTCCAAAAGCCCAGTGAGTAGATGGTCCAAGTGTTGTTCCATCGTCAAGATCTTCTGTGGCATTGTTACATGCTTGCTGGTCAGTGTTGACTGCCATCCGAATCTGTGCAATAGCCTCCTGTAACTCATTGATTCTGATGATCATCTGAACAGCGTAAATATGAGTAAATCAAACAGACAACACACCTGTGTCTCTGCATTTTTTTTATTTGTCTGAGCATATGCCTGTGCAGATTCTTGCTGAAAACCCTCACCTGGACGGGTTGAGTAGTTTCGGGTTACACCTTTCTGTTCGATGTCCTCAATGATTTGGACAACGGCATGTTGCTTGAAGTCGAAGTCTTTTCCATACTTCTCGGACACTCCCTATGTTCTCAATAAAAATTGTATACACAAAAGTATTATTCACTTACAGAGCATGCTTTGTCATAGTTTGCAGTCACTTTTTTTAGGACAGCCTTCCTGCTCTCAGTGATTGTAGTCATTCCGACTAGAATGTGGTACTTGACAAACACTTGGAGACAGTGAACAAGGGATGAATTGGATGGGAGAAGGTCAACAACACAATAGACAAGACACTACATCAAAGTGAGTGACTGAGTAGTCTAGAATTAAAGACACTGACCTTGAGAATATCATAGAAGGTTTGACCATCACTGAAGTCAACTGTTGTGTCATGGTCAATGTGTTTGAGGTTATGCCAATGGGGAAAGGCACTCATCCTGATGGAATTGATCCATTATCTTTATTTCAAGGTAGAACTTACTGCTCAGTCAAATGCCCTTTCAAATGGTCTTTTTCTAGAATGTTTAATAAAAGGGGCCAGAGATGTCGACCAAATTTTCCTCTATCATCGGAATGGAGCGTGTCGTAACAATAAGCCTTGTAAGGGTCTGAGAAATGAACTAAATGCTACAAGGAAGGGTTAGAAATTTGGTAAAACTTGAGAGAGATACACCTTGACATTGTGAAGGCCATATTCTCATAGAATTTCCTCTCTCTTAGTCTTTCCTTCCTTCCAAGCACGCAGTACGACTTTCTGCATTGATTCAGAAGTGCATAGTGGCCATGTCTGCGATAAGGAATGGAGATCCTTGTGGTGAACGAGACATTTCAGACAGGGATGACGGGAGGCAGAAGAACAACAGGCACAAAAGTACCAAGCTTCTTCAAGGTCCAAAGATAAGATACAAACCCCAGGATATAGAATCCGAGTCTTCATATCACCACATTGCATGGCCTCTCCTTGCCAAGAGCGATGGCAGTGATAGGAACGCTCAAATGGCAGGGTCTGCACAGGAGCGGGGCTGTCAACACCTGAGACAGGCGCTAGAAGTGAGTGGATGACGAAGGTCCGAGGGCAGCCAAGCGGAAGTGATCCGCTAAACTAAACCAACTAACCAACACCAAAACACACACAACTACTAACTCCTACTAGATGCACTAGTCTCTCTTTATATTCTGGGGGTGTGAGTTAATGCTCTTTTAAAGGATTGTCACAAGAGAAGGCCTCCGCGGACGACTTCCTTGGAGTCTTGTTGCTTAGTACAAGTTGGAGTCTATCTTTAGAATAGAAGCCCCTTGGTCTCGAGATGTGCAAAGTTCGATTGCAAAATCAAACTTCTTTCAAAGTGGTTTGCTTGGGTTTGCAAGACTTATTGCAAAGTTCTGTTCTTTCAAGACCTTAGTTCAGTGTTCAATTGATGGGTTCCAATCCCAACCAATCAAGGTTCAATTCCAGACAAGTTCCGTATTCCTGAGTTCACAAGACCAAAACTCTCAAGACCGAGTCTCAAGATCAAAACTTAGCAACTAATCTCGCACTTGAGATCAATCAAATAAACAAATGGTATTACACCGAGCCAAATACCCGAGGGTAGGCAAGGGGCATTAATTCTCTACTGATCTACTAGGTCCTTGGGTCTTATATACTGTACAAAAAAGATAAATATAGATGAAACGAAACGAAACTACAATGTCCATGCATGTACTCGGTCCGATGAGTCAAAACTGACGAGAAATGATAGAGAAAGGCAACGCCGCAAGTGAGTATCCATGTGCTGCGCCACCGATCGTTTTTTTATTTGCAATGCCAACCTCCTTGGATTTGCTATTTTTGAAGAGGCGGCTGATCCTGTCCATATGCTACATGTGTGTTGAAACACATTTCACTGGTTTTGGGCGAGTCTGGAAAGACCTATCGATCGTCCATGTGTTGTGGCGGATGGTCGGAAGTCCTCCGAGACCCCTATGTCTGATGCTTTCCATTCTGAGGGCCTTGCATTAGCAAGACAACCATGCGGTAAAGTCTGATGACGAATGCGATGCATAGTCAGGTGCTTTTCCGGGTCTATAGCTCTCTCTCTGCATTCTCTTCCTTCCTTTTCTCTCCGAGGAGCTGTCACGTGACTTCATAGTTAAACTCCGTAGCTAACGCTCAATACTTCTCATGCAGATAGACAACAACTGATCAAGTAAATCAGTTAGTTAGGTTCCTTGACAATACTTGTCACCTAGTAGAACTTATCTCTAAGTAATCCATCCTCAATAGCCAGCTAAGTCCAAGATCGACAGCTAGTAACGAGTTTCGAAGCTCCGAGGGCGTTCAACTGTCGAGTCCCACTACCATAGACACTCTAAGCGAACCTGTAACCATCCTCGGACTTCTAGGATAGCCTAGATAGAGGCTCTTGTCGATTTGTAGGCCTAGCCGCATAACCGGTGTATCAGCGGATTGAAGCAAATAGTATTTTGAAGACTTTTTGGTATATCTCTCTCTTGAAATGCTGAAACTCTTCCATGCCTGCTTTGTCCCTGTCACTCAGGTCACTTGGGTCTTCAATTTGAGGAGAAGTCAATAAATAGTCATTTTCTACTTGCGCTTGTTACCAATGGCATGCCGCTTTCTGTAAAACATTAGTTCCTGGCTTACCCACCTCAGTCTGTGGTCGAGGTGCGTCTTGACGTGATTGTCTTATTGGTTCATTGGTGCTGACAGCTGAAAGATAACCATCACACTCTTGGTATTTAAAAAGGATGATCTTATCTTAGCTACAAATCGAATGCAAAATGTCACACTTCCCTGGAATGCGAGTTGATATTGCTTGAGCTATCAACTCATTGATATTGACTGTGAGTAGACAATTTAATGATGTTGCTGCACTCTCGATATGTAAAAACAACCGTATAGCATTGGAACGCAACCAGTTGTGGATCGAACGCCAAGGGTGTTTGCTGCCATTGGACTCGAGTCAATATCTATTGAGCTATCGGTTCATTCATTTTGACATCGAACAAGAGTCGAGTTGCATCCTGAAGTGGTTCTGACAAGCGGGTTATTAGCTCATTGGTGCTAACAGCTGTCATTGTGCTCTTGGCATTCACAAAAGATAATGTTATCTTATGTAGCTACGGATCGAATGCAAAAGGTCACGCATTCCTATGGAACTCGAGTCAATATCTCTTGAGCTATCAACTCGGTGATGTTGACTGCAAGTGGACGATTTAATGGCATTGCTGTACTCTCGATATTAAAAACATTCGTATGCCCTGGAATGCAACCAGAGGCTTGCAGATCAAACGCCAAGGGTGCTTGCTTCCACTGGACTCGAGTCAATATCTCTGAGCTATCGGTTCGTTCATATTGACTGTGAGTAGTTGATTTAATAATGTCGCTGCACTCTCAATATCTAAAAAAGCAAACCAATCACTAGTCACAGATCGAATGCAAAAGGTTCAATGGCTTCATCTATAGACTTCCGATCGATGATACGCCGGTTTTGCAGCTAAGCTTGTAAACTGGCAATGTTACCACCATAAGTTAGACTAGAGAGTCGAGATGTGTCTATTAACTCGTCTATAGTCTGGCATTACTTCTAGACTTGGTGACTGAGTACGCATCTAGGCTTTGAAACTCATTTGCGGCTGTCTTTGCTCAAGACTAGGCTGTATACTGAGTTGAGTCTTTCTTAAACATGGCTAGTATAGTTAATTGGTGTCATTGATGATCCTAGATGAGTTGGACTCTCAGGAATTCATGTCTAGTGCTAAGAACTGTACTACGACTATGATTTGTGACAATCATGTGATCGAGTCTAGGGGAAGGAGGAAAGAAAGTCGGAAAGCGTCCTCTAGACTACCAGAAACACCTGATCCAGCATCGCATTCGTCAGCATTGGTGTACCGCATGGTCCACTGAGTCATCTAGAGTTGGGAGAGTGCTTAGAAAACAGGACTAGGAAAGTCACGGTATCGGATAGGCCGATCACAAGGCACCTGAAGCTTAGTAAAAGCGTTTCAAAGCAGTGCCTGAAATGCAGATCCATGTGGATGGATTGCTAGAACCGCTATGCCCAGGTACAGCCATACATCAAAAATAGGGGTAGGTGGCGCAGCATATGGCAACCACCCTTGGAGATCCCTTTCTAGTTTTCATTTCTGATTCATCTATCATTTATCGGACCATATACACGCATGGCCAGGTACATACAATCTCGATTCATCTATATTTATATCTCTAGAACTGTATATAAGGACGTCTAGGACACTAGATAACCGCCCCTTGCCTACGATTTGTATTTGGCTTGGTGTTAAACGATTGGGTTTTGTTTGGTTCATCTCTAGTGTGAGATTGACGTGTTGCGATTTGAGTTTTGGGTTTACAAGTTTTGTGATTTTGAGTTTGATTTGGATTTTGAGTTTAAAGTTGGTTTTGTGCTCATTGGTGCATTGTTTTGTGTCGGATATCATCATCCACTGTTTCTAGAAGTTAGACAACTTCTCTAGAAGTCCGAAAACTTATACTAGTCTGAAATAGACAAAGTTCCGAAGCATTACCCCTGCTTGAGACACTTCTCTAGAATAACAAAGAGCTAAAAACTCACACTCCCTGGGACATTAAAAGACAACTAGTGCGTGTTGTTTGTGGTGTGTTTTGTGGTTTAGAGGCTTCGTTTCGACGCCTTAGATCACAGCTCTCTCCCTAGACTTCGCGTCGACAGTTCCACTCGAGTGCACCGACACCCCGAGCATCCCTATCATTGACATCTCCAGTGATTGGGCTATTGGTTGCTCTTAGTAGCTGGGTATACATCAATATGGCTCTCCTGCATTCTTGGTATCTAAAAACCAACTCTTTCACCTCGCTGCAGATCAAACGCAAAAAGTGTACCTTTTTGGGCCATCACAGACTTTCAATTGACATCTCTGGCAATTGAGCTATTGGTTGTTAGTAGTTGAGGCTCTGCACTCTGGAAATCTAAAAATTTGCTCCAGATATACAACCAGCTGCTGATCAAATGCAAAAGGTGCACTTTTTATCACATCTACTTTCTTCTTATATGCAATGCACTATGGATTGAACGCAGAGCTACTCGCTTTCACTAGAGGTCGAGTCTCTGGTGCTTGAGCTATTAGTTCAGTGGTGTTGATAGTGAGCCGACAATCATGTAAGCTTTCCTCCACCCTCGATATTCACTTTCAAATATAGCAGCCAACATAGCAGCCAACTTACCAATCGAATGTGAAGGTGCTTCAAGTTGCTTTCACTAGAGCATGAGTCTATGTCTCTGATGATTGGGCTTTCGAGTGATGGCAGTTAAAAGTGATTCAATAGAGAATGAAAAGGACTTCTTTGGCCAGACTTCCATAATGTCGCATAAAACGAATTACAATATCAACCTACTAGACCAACAGTTAGAAAATCTGTCAAGCCCAGTTCTCCTGCTTCACCTAATGAACATCATGAGCTAGATTCCAGATATTATGATCAAATACCACATTGGGACTGGGATCTTCAGTGGTTGAAAATTGGCTGTGCTAACCTGGATCTGGATCAGATTATCCAGCTACGGTGATTTAGCAAGTGAAATAAGTTTAAAGGTACCTACTGTAGGAGATCTGAACTTACAGCCTGAGCTGGATGATAGCTCCATGACAGTAGCCTGCATCACTCTCAGGCTTACACAAGAGTTCAATCTAAAATGTCAATCTGATGATATCCTTAGTGATAATCTTACTTCACAAGAAGGGAGTTGGAATAAACTAATTTTCAGTCAGCAATAGTAAAGGATGAGGAAAGAGACATGAGTAGTCATGCTTTGGTAACACAATAAGAAAAACCACCCACACAGCTGTGAAGGATAAGAGAGGTTCTTTCCTTGTTGTTGGTCATACAATTATTTCTCATAGAGAGAAACTGGTCAGTCAATCAACTTTCCACCACATAGAAATTGATGTGACTCACAGTAACAACAATAATAAGACTACAAAGGCTGTGTAAGATTGGTGATTTTGATCTTCTTAAAGAGTAACAATAGCTTATGCAGTGATCAGGCCAGTTTCTAAGCTTATGAGTGGAGTTCTGTCACTGACGGGGGAGACATACCAATGGTGTAAGCAATCAGCTTATCCAGTACTGTGACAGTTCTTTTTACTGATCAGAGTCAAATTTCAAGTATGTGGTGAAACACTGACTTCTTGAATGCAGTTTTATGCTGCTGATGAGGTAGAAAACCAAGGTGCCAGCAATCAAAGCTTCCATTGTGGCTGCACAAAATAGAAGCAGGGGGGGGCTCCTTGATCTCCAACCACCATGTGGCCAAAGTTTCTCATGACCCAAGTGAGCAAGGGGGAGCATTCAAGATGCTCTAATTGTTCTTAGGCCAGCCCAAGGACCCTTTTTGTGCCTGAACAACAAGCTCCCATCACCCTAGATAGCCTCCAATGACCCCCTCATCAAGAGCCCACCTGGCTCCAGCTGAATACCCTCACTTCAAGCCCAGTACTGTGACACAGCCCATATGTCCATTAAACATTTCTGTAACCATCCTGAAACATTGCAACCAAACCACAACAAGTCACCGATTACCCCAGTACAACCCACGATGACACCCACCAAACTGAGCCACTCCCCACGTAGCCCCATGACAAATCTAATTTTACACAAAGACCTTTGTCCCTACCATGTTTTTCAGGAAGCAAAATCACACTCTCCAGTATATCTCTGCTCTTACCTTGACGTCTTACAACCTTGAATACAAAGCCTCCAACATCATACAATGGTAGCCAACACCAGAACACGTTCTGTCAACAACACTACGGGCTCCAACCCTGCTGCTTCCTCCAATTCAAACAGGAGAGCAAACATTACAAAGGCCTCCTCTCATGGTTTCAAACCTAGGAGTGGCTCTGTTGGCTTATCTGGCCCCCAAGTCAATAACACTGCAGCGCCAACCCCAAACGCGATTGCAACAGCCATTAATACTGCTATGGAGGCCCTCTCTTGTGGCCTCAAACCTGAGGGTGGCTCAGCTGGTCCATCTGCCCCCCAAATAGAAGATAGTAGTACATCCCTTCTTAAACATTGATCCCCTTGTACAACCGCCCAACCACAGGTGCTGCACTCACCTCAAATGCAAATGCGACAGCCACTAATGCCACTACAAAGGCTTCCCCTCATGGCCTCGAACCCGAGAATGGCTCAACTGGCTTGTCTGGCCCCCAAATCGGTGACAGTGTCATGCTTACCTCAAATGCAAGTGCAACTGCCAACTATGCCAAAGCAGGGGAAGACAGAGACAATGAACTCACCAAGGCCCCCGACATGCTCCCCAACAATGGAGCTGTTATCAGGGACCCTAGCCTCGCTACAGACTCCCCCCCCAAACCCACTTCACCCAAACCAAATGTCACGCCACCCCACACATCTCCTGCCAGTTTTGCTGATGCAGTAGCAAATGGCCAACAAAGCCCACACCTGCTGTCTCCCTCTCATATTTTCACAAAGACAAACCTCCCCCAAACTACTGGCCCAGTCAGGAGCACAGACATCGAAACCTCCTTCCCCCCACTTCCCACTGCACCCAACAATGACAACAAAGAGTCCATCCCCAAGAATGTCTCAGATGGCAGCTGGATCGTGGTGCCCTGGAGAGACAAGGGAAAGAAGTGAGCTCCCGCACCCACTCCCCCCACCCCAGAGATCGAAATGTCCAAGACCAACATTCGCCGACGCCCTCGTTCAGACTCTGTCATGTCAGATATCATCAGAAACATCTTAGATTCCCCCACTAACAGTCCTAAAGTGGCCAGTATCCCGAAGACTACTGCACACATCCAATTCCTTGATGCTCAGGAAAGCAATGACATAGAACTTGCAAAAGTGCGCAGCTTAGGCCTCAACCCACAACCTGATAATGGAGCCTTGTCCTCACGACTCACCCTGGATTACAAACACCACCCTTACCCCCACTCATCTAAACGACAACGCACAGGCCCTACTGGCTACATCCCAAAACAAAGCAAACCTGATGTTGACAACCACCCCACCCCCACTCTAAAACAGATACATTTCGTGCCCCCAACTGGTTCGAAACCCACCCCACCCCTTCCCCTCTTGTTGAGTACAATCATTATGCAACTATTATTCTGCAAAGTGACATTACACATCCACCTGTTGACAGAGGCTTCAGTGCAACCATAGACATCCCTGACCCCTCTTTCTTCCTCAACAACCATGATAAGGACCAAGCCAAGCGTTGGAAGCAATTACCAGATCCAAAAGGCCGAATTCTGGTTAGTGGTGGCCAAGCGGTCCTGGAGACTGAGGCAGCTGCCAAAATAAAGTTGATTCTTGCCTCCGAAACCCACACTACAATCAACTGCATTCAGGTGGGCCCCCCAAACCACCGTATTACCCCACGAGGTGTCCTGAGCCCCCCTGCAGGGTGGATCCTAGCCGGCCTTACAGACACTCAACTCTCTTGCCTACTTACCATCCACTTCTTCGCCATGGACAACTTCTCCTTCAAAGTCTCCCCATTTCTACCAAGGATACCATACTTTCTAGCCGCAGTTGAAGGCTTCATCCCCTCCAGCAACAAAAATATCTCTGCTAGAATCTGCAACATCTTGATCCACACCCCCACAGTGCGTTGTGTTGTATCCTCTCACTTCAACGCTCTCCCACCAGGCTCCAATGCTACTGATGCCTTCAACAACTTTGCTGACTCACTCCACATTGTGAAGCACTCCGATTTCCAGGGGCCTGGGGGCATCGAATGACTGGTCTACCTGATCTATGCAAACCCTGCCACTAACAGCCCAGAAGCCTACTCCCGCATCAAAACAGCTATCACAAACGTTTCCTACAGCTCCACATTCAGCAGCACAGGTTATGTCATTCCCAATGGCTTCCTCTGCAAGATATGTCATACCGCCGATCACCCCACCGACTTTTGCCTTCTCCTAGAAGCCCCCAGATGGAAGGGCACAACCCCCAAAACCCTCAAAGAAGATGCATACGAGACCTGCAACAGCTCAAGAGGTGGCAGACAGGGATGCAGAAACAGGAAATGAGGAAGAGGTTCCCATGGCCAAGGCCTCTAGGAAACCTCTTAACAACTGCCTTCACCCCGACTTTGCCTTACTATGTCTAATAAATCTCATTACCACTGCACATGCCTGTAAACTCTCATATGCGAAATACATGTACCTATCCTCGCTACCCTGAGACAAAGGATGAATACCCTAGTCCCACCCCTTCCAGCACATATTACATAAAGGTATATGCGCCCTTTGTGCGACAATGACATAGGGCAACAATCTCAAAAGGAAAAAGAAGGCACTTACAGTTTAAAAAGGTAAGAAATGTCACTATAGTGAATACCTACCCCACATGCATAGCTTTGAAATTACAGCTGCCCAAGTTGCTAAGAATCTATCCTTGGACCAGTATGCAACCTGGATAGCTCCATACCCATCCAGAATCTTTTTCTCCCCTTATATGACCAACTTAACAGAGAAGTACATACTATTCCATACAAGGAATCTGGTCAAGACATTCCTCCGAATACGAGCCACCAACTTCAAGGTGGAACCCCCGACTCCTTCCCCCAGTCACACCTCCAATGCTATGCCACAACACCTGCAACTATGGTCTATAACAAACCTCACTACACACCAAGCCAACCATTTACAAAAACACCCCTGTCTTGTCCAGCCAAGGATGCACAATCTTCATTAAGAAGATTGTCTCCACCTCCCCCACCTTCCTATACTGCTTCCTGGCACCAACATCCCCCCGTACTCACCTGACTATGGAGGGAGCTCAGGAAACCTTCTGTCGAACAGTTTTGTCCTCGAAACCACTCAGGGAATATTTCATTTTCTCTGAGACTATCCACAACTACCGGCCGCATATTGACCCATCCTGCCTATATTCCAGCTTCCTTAATGACATACTACTGTCTAGTGTCGTCCAAACCAGTGCGACCAACCCAACATCCTGGTGCATACATGCCAACCACTCTGTTCCCTTCACAGTTTATAAAGAACTTCTCAATGTCATCCAGTGACTAACATTTGTGACCCTGGAGAACATCCTCCTCTCCCCTCTACCCCGACAGAAATGCGATGCGTGCAACTCCCCAGACCACAGGGTGGCCAATTGCCCCCACACAACTTCCCCTCCTTTGTAAACCCAACCACAGAGACAAATCCTCAATTCAATGCTCCTCTAATTACCAGGCATAGCAATACCACTAGGCCCTTACTCACTATACCCACACACTCTAACTGTGCTCATGTACACCCACTGTTCATAGACATGTAAAACTCCCATAGCTCCTTGAATACAGTATGACACTATGAAATAACCGTTTATAACTCCTCCCTCTGTACCACCACTAACTACGACAAGTCAAGTTGTTCCTTGCCAACCACCATGCTGCTCACGAGCCAAACACCACTGTGACGGGAGGGTTCCTAGGCTAACCACCTCATGAGGCGCCACACTACTACATGTATGAGCGGCTTTTACCATACCATAGCCTTTGCAACCCCCCACCCCTCCTTTGTGTACACTATGAATAGCATGACAAATCGATATCTACCCTTACCTATAGAAGACCTGGTAGGCCTCCCTGACACTGGAAGGGATGGTGATTTGCCCATTGATCAGATCCCTAATGAAAGTGGTGGGGAGCGACAAAATGGTGACACCCCTGTAGAGACTGGCAGTGAATATGTGGAGAGAACTAATGGTGGCTCTCGAACCCGTGAAAACTTCCAGGACCTACAGGGTACTGGGACTACCAGTCCCATTTGTCCCACCTCCAACGATACCCCACAACTCACTGGCCAACAGCCAATGCCAAGACAAGGCCAATGAAGAACACAAAACCCACCCCAACAAAATCCCCTTGAGGAACCCCCCAGAACCTCCTCTAAAGTTAAACCAGATCAACACCCAAATGGGCTTCACACTGGGACGACTACGGAAAAACTGACAGGCAGCCTCCAAGCTGAAAGCCACCCTCGACCTAGATCGCATCACCCCCCTCTCTATGAGCATCCTCAAACCTGAAAAGTCTAGAGACATGATCACTGACCTGAGAGTCCCTGGCTCCTCCCCTCCAGCATATAAGTCCAAGTCAGGAGATATGGCAGAGCTAGCAGCTAAATACCACAACACAATCCAGCACAATACCCTTGACACCAAAACTAGATCCCACACAGCTCAGGAAGTACTCACCTTCGTCACCAGATCCCTACGTACAGAGGACATGTCGGCCCTCGCAGAACCCATGACCAAAGACTACATCACTAGAGCCTTAAAAGCTTCTGCAAACAGGGTAGCTGCCAGCCTCAATGGTTACATAATGGAGTTTTACAAAAAACTACACCTAATCCACCAGCAGAACAAAAACACAGATGAACCTTCTTTCAACTTCCTATGGACATTCACCCGCCTCTGTCGAGACATTGAACTACACAGTGTAGTCAATGGAACTGGCTTTGCAGACGGGTGGATGTGCCCCATTTTCAAAAAGAAAGACCCCACTGATATCGCAAATTACCACCCCATTACTGTCCTAAATAACGACTATAAGCTCTTCACCAAAGCACTCACTCTGAAACTAACTGATGTAGTCTCACACCTGATCCACCCCAACCAAGCTGGTTTTATGAAAGGAAGGTGGATTGAGGACCACGTCATCTTGGCAAAGCTAATGGTAGACTATACAGAGGAGCAACTCCTCAATGGATGCATAGTGGGCCTTGATCAGGAAAAGGCCTACAACAAGATACTCCACTCATACCTAGGGAACGTACTCAGAAAGGGTAACATTCCCACCCTCTTTATAAACACTGTAGCCTCCCTGTACAAGAAAGCCGAAACACGCGTCATGATTAACGATTTTCTAAGTTCCCCTTACCAGGTCACCAGAGAAGTATACCAGGGCAATCCTCTATCCTGCCTCCTCCTCAACCTAGCCATAGAGCCACTTGCAGAGATGCTACGACACTCCAAACTACGGGGCTTCCAAATCCTGGGGGCCACAGAACACCTGCTGGTTTTCCTCTTTGTGGATGATACCACTGTCTTCCTATCTGAGGGAGATGACTTCCAAACCCTACAGGACATTCTAAACTGGTGGTGTGATGCATCAGGGGCAAAATTCAACATTGGCAAAACCGAAATCATACCTTTGGGACAAGAAACCTTTTGCCAAAACCTTATCTCTACATGTCAGCTACACCCTGTACAACCACCTATACCTGTGAACCTACACATAGTGAAAGAAGGGGAGTCTGTCCGAATTCTGGGTGGTCGAATAGGAAACCACACTGACCAGCATGAAATCTGGACACCTATCTTGGAAAAAGTTAACACAAGACTGATGAAATGCTCTGAGGCCAATCCCACCCTCGAAGCCAAACAACACTTCATGCAGCTAATGATCAGTGCATGCACTCAGTATGCAACGCAGGTCTCTGGAATGCCTAAAGAAATTGAGAAGGAGTTCAACAAAATGCAACGCACCTTCATGTGGAACGGTACTGCTTCATCACAAGTGGGCAAGGAAACCCTCCAACTGGACCTCCCACAGGGCAGAAAATGAATGTTTAGTCTTGAGGCATGGAACGAAAGCATTGACATTACCAGGTTAAGAACCCTGCTCTGCGGCAGAGATGGGTCTTTCCCCCTCTGGACCCTCCTTGCACATCAAATCCTCAATAACCACCCATTACGCAGCAGCTGAGTGAGTGATACCTCAGCTGAGAACGTTTTCTTACAACAGTGGGATGTTAAACAGCATGAGATCCCATTCATCCTTCAATTGATACTATGCACCGCCCGTAAATATGGGACCTCCTTCCACGGTATCCTACCCTCAGAGGGCATAAAGAACAGCCTGCCGCTGTGGCTCCATCTAGGAGAAGACCCAAATAAGCAACAAATCAACAATAGTGCCACTAGCAGATGCCTGCGTAACACTCATGGAATCAGTCTAACAGGACAGGCGACCCACACTATCAAATCCACTACACCTACACAACAAGTCATGCCCCTGTCCTGACTGCATCCATGACCGTGTCAATCTAGGCTGTGCAAACCCCCATGTCTGTGTGAAGGCAGCTAAGTCCAAACTTGACAGCCTGTTATCCAAGTGAGACCCCCGTACACATGCAGACCCTAACCTAGTGACCCTCACTGAAGCCCAAGTGCATGAGGCCTCTACTAATAAAAATGATGGTAAGCCGTATATGTTCAACCCCAAACTCCAGCTCACCAGCGTCATGGATGGGTTCAGAGTCCTAACTAACCTTGATAAACAAACAGCCTACCCCATCAGCACAGCCTACCCCATCAGCACCCTGAGGCGCCATCCCCCAACTGTAACACCAGACACGCACCTTCATTGCCAGAGCCGCACTATAATCAGAGATGAGGTCACAGTCACGGGATGCAGTGTCATGTTTGGAACCGAAGATTGGCACAACCAGATGCTCCATGTTCCCCAACCGTTGACTCAAACTGACGAAACAGGTGCTCTCCTAGCAACTCTTCTCAGCCTCCGCAAGACCCCCCGAGACAGTACTCTCCACCTACATACCAATGTAACCTTCCTCCGCAACACCCTCATGCAAAAATGGCCGGACTGGGATGATGCTGGGTATGTAGGGGTATGAAACTGAGACCTTGTACATGCCATCATAGCTCACCTCAGATCACACTCCGCACCCACCTTCATTGGCGACTCTACTCCCTGCCCGGAACTACACCTAGCCAAAGCCCTTGCTTTGCAAGGAACATCGCTACCACTGCTGGACCCATTCCTGTTCTCTGTCCCCTCCAACATGAAGACCCCAGGCCTTAAGCTATCAGCTACATCACAAGCCTCTGCGTACCATGCAATATGCTCACTCCACTCTATTACAAGACCCCCAGCACCCAGTCAGCATACAACGAGACACCTAGACCTCATCCAAGCCTCCATCCAATCTTTCAACAAGCTCTGCCCCTCCCAGGCCGACATATGGCTGTCACTACATCGTGCATCGCTCCCACCTAAGATACACAACTTCCTCTACATGGCAGCTTAAGAATTGGGCCATACTGGACACACATACCCAGTTATGAGGAACGAGCCTCGTGCACCGAATGCAATGTCACTGAAGATCTAAATCACATTCTGCTAGAATGTCGATGCCCAGGACAAAAGGAAGTTTGGGCCCTTGTGCGAACACTTTGGACTCGTAAACAAGTCCAGTGGCCCACACTATCCATTGGCCTCCTCCTAGGATGCTGTACAGCTCACTTCCGTGACACGAATGGAAGACGAGACGTACCTCTGGAAAGATTTTTCACCATCCTTATGTCTGAGTCTATTCACCTGATCTGGCGTTTCAGATGCAAGACAGTCCTCTCCCAGAACAATGAACACTTACCATACCAGGAAATCCATAATAGATGGCTCCAAACAATTAACGAGCGCCTCACACTGGATCATCTCAGGGCCAATATACATAAACTAGGACCACAGTCCTTACCTTCTGCACTCATCACTCGAACATGGCAGAGGACCCTCAAACAGGAAGAACACTTGCCCCCCAACTGGGTTGTGGATAGGGATACCGAGGTTTTAGTGGGTATTGAGCCTTTGAATAGTAAACACTCAACCAGTAGATCATCTGACAATACCAATAACAATGCTCCCCCCAATAGTGAGATTGATGATCATGGCTAGCCACACTAGCCTGGCTCTGAGCCCCACACAATGGTCCCGCACTTGAGTGCATAAAAGCATTTCCTTCAGCGTGGCCCTTTACCATGAGAGGTTTCAATTCCTCCTGGATCTACGTAGTCCACAGAATCTAACCTTGTTGGCTGAACTGTAGGATTGCTCTTGTCTGAGCATGTACCACCAAAAAATAAAAATAAAATAAAATAAAATAGAAGCATGAGTAGGAGCCACAAGTCCTGAGTTGTAAGTCTCTACCTTAATCTAATTTATCTTTTTCCTTTACTCAATCATTTTGGAGAGACCTGTTGGATGCTTCTGCTGCTTTGGTTGTCAATGGAGAACCACCTGAATCAATGACAAGAGAATTGGATGGAGGTGAAGGTGAAACCCCCTTCTTCACCAGCAAGTGGACTCCAGTCCCCCTGCTACTTCATGTCAGTGATTACAAGTTTGCCGAATTGGATACACTGATGACCACCATCCCCACTCCACCCTTGCCTACAGTCAATCTGTCCACCACTACAGTGAACCTCAGTCCCACATCTGTAACCACACCACTACTCTGTCACCCATTGCTGAATCTGTTCCCACTTCTGTTGATAGACCTGTGATTGCTTATACTGGTGAGGGTCCCAGAGATGTAACACCTAGGGCTTATATTAGCTCAGAAAGTGATATTGCACCTAAGACTTGTACTAGTCTAAACAGTGTCAATCTTGGGATGGAATCTGATTCAAATGGCAATGTGGTTTGTGATTCTGACACTGAAATGGAGGATGCAAGCTCGAGTGATATGGGTAACCCACAAATGGGGAGGGTGTAAGTGATCACCTCTTTGGGTTGACCATAAATGGGTGTATTACCTAATCATGCCAGACCTTTTGCTATGGAATATGCTTAGATTTTGACCTTCTTAGAGACTATAAACATGGTCTCCTTCTGCAGTGTGAACTTAATCTCACCCTTATAATCAATCACTGCTGTGGAAGTGAAAGTGGTATCATTTTTTGTGGCATTGAATGGATGATGGTTTTTTTTGGAGGTTTGTGGAATGGTAGATTAAGTTAGTGGCATTTGAGATATTTTTTATGGGGGGGGCATAGAATCTCTTCCATTCATTCCATAGTAGCTTGAATACACCTAAAACCTGAAGCTGAAGACTCAAAGTAGTATAGTTCAGGTTTCAAAATGTATTCAAAAATAATATATTTTCTTGCAGTGAAAAGTATGTAAAAATAAAACATTTTGACTCCCTTTTACCAGTCAACAAAGGTTTCATTGTCCTAATCATTTTCGTAGTGACACAAGGATGTATTTCTTTCAGCATTTTCACTGTCACAGTGACAATGTTTTGGGAAATTTTATCCTTTGTCCCCAGTGAAAATGCTTTGGAAAGATTTATCCTTTGTTCTCAGTGAAAATGTTGGGTACAATGAATCCTTTCTTTTTTGGGAAAATCAGGCAAAAATGTTTTCTTTTTACATATACTGCAAAAAAATATATTATTTTTGATACATTTTGTGTCTGAAAGCACAACTTAACATTTTCACCCTCAGAATATTGTACCTCTGGTGATGTGAGATTGAGGTGAATTGAAGACACAGTGAGGTGATGCCTTATTTTTTTGCTATCATTTCATTCATTCATTCATTCAAAGCAATGCATTCTAGGGTTGCATTTAGACTCTTTTGTTTTTAGGTTTCTTGTGAATGGTGTGGCAGGCAAGTCACACTTTAATCTGCCCAACTTGTTTAACTGTAAGTATATAAGAAGCACAGACCAGAACAGCTTTTTCTGCAACAGGTTCACTTAAGTAACTTCATATCAACTGGTCAATCTTGAGATGTTTCTCCCTTCACTGCTAATTCCCAGCTTAAGCAGATCACATTCCTTGTTCCTTCTGTAGAGTAAACCCTTCCTTGCTCTCTTCCCTGAAGGTCTGAGGGATAGCTGCACATTCTATCAGTAGGTCTGCTTATTCCAGGAAGAAACATACTGAGACAAGCTTTAGAAAGAAGTTCAACCCATTCTATAGTAGGTGAAGGAAATTGAGAGAGAATGGATTCAATCTTGTCTTGTGTGCCTTGCTGTGAATATAAGATCACAGCTTGCTTGAATGCAGCTTGAGTTTCAGCACCAGATGCCCAGATCAGAGAGGCACACTCAGTGAGAACAATGGTAGCTGTGAATTTTTGTATAATCAGGAGAAAAAGGACAATAAAATGTACCAGCTGTAACCAATGGAACATTTTGGTGAAATGGTTGTGGAATGACCTCAGCAAATATAAATGGAAATCATGATAAAAGTTGGTGTACATACTTGTTTAACAGAAATCATGATAGATTGAATAATTTGTTTCTATATAGTTTGGGCTTTCAGATCTGAGCCTTTAGAGGGTGACAGACACACTTTCTACACAACAGCAATGGGAATGGCTGTCAGGAGCTGAGCATTTGGAGGATAACAAACTCACTTCCTACACAATAGCAATAGGAATGGCAGTTGGAGCTGAGCATTCAAAGGGTGACAGACTCACATTCTAAACAACAGCAATGGGAATGGCAGTCAGGAGCTGAGCATTTGGAGGGTCACAGACTCACAAGCTACACAACAGCAATGGGAATGGCAGTCAGGAGCTGAGCATATGGAGGGTCACAGACTCACAGCCTACACAACAGCAATGAGAATAGCAGTCAGGAGCTGAGCATTTGGAGGGTGACAGACTCAC
>QLOY01000323.1:0-53027 GCA_003313965.1 Megacollybia marginata | reverse complement strand
TTGTTCCTACATACGACACCATCACCTCAGAACAACTAGCTCAACTATTCATTCTTCATGTCTTTCAAAACACAGTGTTCCTAACCATGTCACTTCAGATCGTGGTTCAGAGTTTGTTTCCAAGTTCATGCGAGCTCTTGGTCAAGCCTTGAAAATGGAGTTTCATTATACTTCCGGTTATCACCCAGAAGCTGATGGTCAAACAGAACGAGCAAACCAGACTTTGGAACAGTACCTTCGCATTTACTGTTCCTACCAACAAGACAACTGGTCTCAGCTATTACCGCTTGCTGAGTTTGCATACAATAATGCTCCCAATGCTTCTACCAGTATAACTCCTTTCTTCGCTAACAAAGGTTATCATCCCAATATCACTATCTATCCTGAACGTGACTTGGCTTCACTCAAAGCTAGAGAACTCGCAGTCAACCTTGACGAGTTACACGCTGCGCTTAAAGATGAAATAGCCATTGCTCAATCTCGGTATAAGGAGCAAGCTGATCGTCGGCGAATCGCACTGCCGAAATGGAGTATTGGTGACTGTGTTCTTTTATCTTCCAAGTACATTAAACTTGCTAGGCCTACCCGAAAGTTCTCCGAAACTCACCTAGGACCTTTCGAAATCATCGCTCAACCTGGTACTCATTCATATACTCTTCGCTTACCTAGGGAACTTCGAGCTATTCACCCAGTCTTCCATGTCTCTCAACTCGAGTCTATCGAACCAAATACAATACCGAATCATGTTCAAGACCCACCACCACCTGTTGAAATTGAAGGTGAAGAACACTATGAAGTTGGTGATATACTAGACTCCAAAATCGATAAACGATATCGGCGAGTACCTCTCCGATATTATGTCCGATGGCTTGGGTATGAAGGTACTGACGAAGAATTCTCTTGGGTTGCTGCAGATGATATCAACGCCGATGAGCTAATCACCGAATTCCATCTCTGATATCCTTCAAAACCTGGCCCTTTAGACAAGTTATAATCCTTTTCCACCTTTTACTTACGCATTTTCAAAAGACAATCTATATACATTTTCTCCAAGAAAAAAAAACCACTATACATTCAAAATTCTATCAAGTCCCCTTCAACCTCTTCAACCTCTTCTTCAACTTCTGCTACTTTGCCTTCCATCATTCTAATCTCTTCATCCTCCATATTATCCATTTCTAAGTCCCTTTGACCTTGAAGCCATTCAAGCCTTTCGCGAGCTATGTCAGTTTGATGGCTCACCTCCCTAACCACCTCCTTCAATGTCTTCACTATTTCAACCCTCATCTTCTTCATCTCCTGCTTCATATCTATTCTGAAGGCCTCAATCTCTTCTCGAATCCCCACCAACTCCTCTGTAATCTCGTCCTTGAAATCGGCGAATTCGCCCACCGATGCCTTCTTGCCTTTCTTTCGTTTCCACAAGGCCTGGAAGGAGCACTTCTCCCGTCTGCGCTGGCATTCTGTGCAGATGTCACCGCGCATAGGCTTTTCAGCCCAAATGCAAACAATGGGTTCCCCTTCTTTATGAAGGCCCTTTGCATTACGCTCCTGACACCTGGTACACATATCGTCTGAAGGAAAAGTCAATATTGGTCAAGGCAAGAAAAGGTTACTCACTATCATCCTCATTTAAGGTCAAAGCCTCCTTATCAGCACTGACTCCAACTTGCTTCCCTTTGCTTTTACTCCCCTCAGGTTCTACATCCCCAATTGCGACCGCCTTTGAAGTTGAAGGCCCTGATTTGGCCTCGATTCAGCAACGTTTCTCCGTAGCCTCCCTCGCCATCTCGTTGTTCAACTCCAAAACATATTCTTCCACCTCGAGGTCTGTCTGGGCCTCGAACTCGGCAAGAAGCTTGCCGATATCCTTCGCATCCTCACTTTTCCACACTTCGTGCAAGTTCGTCAACTCCTCATCTCGTCGGCGAATTGCCTCGGCGATGCATTCAACGAAAGCCTCCGGCAATCGCAACTGCATCCGTTGAACTGCTGCCCGTTTTTTCCTCCACCCCCTCAACTCTGCCCTATAGCCTTCCAACAGACTCTCATTGGCATCATCCACATCCCAATTGTCCTTCTCCACCTGTATCTCAGCATCTTGGAAAGCCTGACGCATTTCCAAGTGCACTCGGCAAGCCTCTCGGCTATTATCGGCGGGTTCGCTCGGCGGAGGAGGAACATTGTTGATTTTATAAAGTTCCCAAATGGGAACGGAGGGATGAGGAGGGACCCAAAAACAGAGTTCTTCAGATTGGTCCAAATCGAGAAGTTGCTGTAGGAATTCGGGGAAAGAGTCTGACGCAACCGGCAATGGGGATCTGGACATGGTAGAGGGTAAGAATGGACTTGGTGATGTTTTGGCTGGTCTTTTATCCTACTCACCTGGACCCTGAGTCAGGGAACACATGACGATCGGGCTAGAAGCGCCTAATTTAACTTTTACATATTATCCTCTTTTGGTCTAATTACTGCACAGGCATTGGCGAAGCCTTCACCAATCCCAAGCCGCAGACCTATGGTCCTTGCGCAAATCCTCCAAGGGGTTTTCAGCTATGAAGTCTTCTGAGCTTTCCCCTTTTCGCCTGTATCTCGGCGATCCCTTGGCGGACTCTCAGGGCGAGAGTCCTAAGAGGGGGATACTGTTACATCCGTGCACTTAGACTAATCAACCGGCCCTTAAAAGCCCTTGTTCTCATTATATCTATTCTTTGTTCCGTTTATCCTTGCATTCATTACTCTTACTAACATTCATATTACTTAACATTCATAAATAGTCCCTTTCGATGTTTCTTTATTATCGACTAAAGTAGATAGCACGGCCTCTAGTATATAAGCCTAGCACCAGTGTTGTATACTTCAGTTTAGAAATCAACTTGGATTACGCTCAATACTCTATTCTCTCTAACTCCTCTCTAACTAGGTATCGGCCCTCGCTCCACCGAGGCTTTGCCGATACCTTTGCCTAAACCCACGATCCAGCAGAGGGCATAGCCAAAGGGTTTACCTTGGTATTCTTATCAAGGGTTTTCTACAAGCCACATCTGTCTATACATCTCGGGCTTGCATTCGGCATAGTCCTTACAGTTCCTCACTAACCGAGGGCTATTCGAACCCTTGGTAATGTTTTTCAGACTCACTAATTCACCCGCCACTTTCCAAACAATGATGAACGAACTTTTACGAGACCTAATCAACACTGGAAAGGTCCTCGTCTACATCGACGACATACTCATCTTCACCAACAACCTAGACAAACATCTTAAACTTGTCTGTCAGGTTTTATCCATCCTCAGTGCCAACAAACTCTATTTAAAACCAGAAAAATGCGAATTTGAAAAACAAATAGAATTTTTAGGATTAATCGTCTCTGAAGGCAAGGTCGAAATGGACCCGATCAAAGTCAACGGCATTCGAAAATGGCCAGTTCCTAACAACAAGGAGCTACAACAATTTCTGGGGTTCTGCAATTTTTACAGGAGATTTGTCAAAGATTACAGCAAAATCACGAAACCCATGACACAATTAACCAGAAACGATGCCTGGAAATGGGAAACAGAACAGCAAACAGCTTTCGACACCCTAAAGGAAACCATTACGACAGCCCCTTGCCTTCGTATACCAGAAGATGAAGGACAATTTAGAATAGAAGCAGATGCATCAGAAGGAGTGATCAGTGCGGTAATTTCACAGCAGATAGAAGGCAAATGGCACCCGGTCGCCTTCCATTCCAAGGCGCTTTCACCCACAGAACGAAACTACGAGATCTATGACAAAGAGATGCTCGCCATCATGGAAGCCTTGGCGGAATGGAGACACCTGGTGCTAGGAGCCAGACAAACTTTCGAGATCTGGACAGATCATCAGAACCTACAGTATTTCCGACAACCACAAAAACTTAATCAACAACAAGCCCGCTGGGTCACGGAATTAGTGGACTATGACTACACACTACACCACAAACCGGGCAAAGAGAACCAACGAGCAGATTTATTATCTAGGAGACCAGACCACGACATGGGGCACAAAGACAACGAGAATGTCATCATGTTGGTGCCTATGACGTTCAGAGCGCTAGAAGCAGTCATGATTCACGATCCCCCAGAATACCATGGCGCAAGGTCACAGCAGACATGATAGGGCCCCTCCCCGAATCTAATGGCTTCAATGCAATTGAAGTCTTCACCGACACCTACAGCCATCGCATGCACGTTGAACCCACACACATGGAACTTAGCGCAGAAGGATTTGCCAATCTCGTACAAGATAGGGTAATCAGATACCACGGTCTTCCAGAAGTCTTAATATCAGATCGAGGACCCCAAACAGTGGCCAAAGCATGGAATCAGCAAACAGCTTGGCATCAAACGGCATTTATCCACAGGTTGCCACCCAGAAACGGACGGTCAAACAGAAAGGGCGAACCAAGAGGTAGAAGCATATCTTCACCTATTCTACAAGACAACTGGAGCGAATGGTGTGCCATCATGGAATTCAGCTATAATAATCGAATTCATTCCATGACGAAACAATCACCCTTCTTCATTGACCACGGATATCATCCTTACACCGGCACGGAATTACAGAGAGACCAAGTACCTTCAGCCACAGAATGGGTCAAACAGCTTTCTAACGCGAGACAAGAAGCGGAAGCGGCTTTAGCTCTAGCAAAAGCCGCGATGAAACAACAATTTAACAAACACCACTCCGAATCTCAAGATTACCAACTGGGAGACCTAGTATGGCTAGAAGGGACGAACATCAAAACCCAACGACCTGCCAAGAAATTAGATCATTTACAATACGGACCCTTCGTAATCACAGAAAAGGTGGGACAAGTGGCATACCGGCTCAAACTACCGCAAAACCCCACCTGGCAACGAAAACACGATGTGTTCAACGAGAAGTTACTAAAACCCTTCACCAAACCCTCCTTCGACATCCAACCTAATGAACCACCACCGACACCCAACTTAATCGAAGGAGAAGAAGAGTTTGAAGTCGAATCCATCATCGACAGTCGCAAAAAGGGTCGATATATCGAATATCTAGTCAAATGGAAGGGTTTTTCCGATGCAGAAAACTCCTGGGAACCTCGCGGAAACGTCCGACATGCCGAAGAAGAGGTGGATAACTTCCACAAAAAACACCCTCACAAACCAAAACCAACATCTACAAATCGAGGAATCGTCATCACATCCAACCGAACTATCCTTGATTCCTTCAAACCGATGTTCCAATTCACAACACCATCGTGGGGACCATGATCTTAAAGGGGGGGTAATGTTACGAATTTCCCGAATCACGTGCCTTATCCCGCATGTCTTATCAGAACCCTATTTCATTTCACTTTCATATCACGCTATCTTTCATTTCCCTTATCCACTATCTTTTAAATTAACTTCTGATAGCTTATCTTTTTCCCTTGTTATCTCTTTACTTCACCTACGCTTACTCGTCGACCAGATAGCCATTTAGTATTTAAGCCCTTAGCTATCCGCTGTATTCTTTAGTTTTGGTATTATAAGTTTCTCCGAGTCTTTGAGTGGCCTGATAAGCTCTCATTTTGCTCGTCGCCTTACAACACCCTTACTACACGACAACCCATAGCGCTTCGACAAGCTGGAGATCAGGTGATAAAAACCCTCCATGATCTTGACCGGAAAATCGAGACGCTCAGAAAAGAACAAGCAATTCAATTCAATGCAGTTGATCATCGTTTTGCCCTCATGGAGGATGGCACCCAGCGAATGGTCTCAATGATAAAGGAAGTAGCAACTGACATGACAAACACTCGCCATGCAGTCATGGCCCAGTTCTCGCGAAACCTGATTATAGACCATATTCAGATGAAGGAGAGGCAGCTGAAGCGACTAGAAGACAAGATCAGATTCGCCCAAGGAGAAGAAAAGAACTGTCTCAATGGGGAAGCAAGAGCCTTGATAGACGAAATAGCCCAAGATGAAGACAACAAGGATGCAGAAGATGCTGTGGCAAGATCCAGTCTATACACTCCTACAATCCCTCCACCTCCAGGTATCCCTCCCCCCGCAACACCAACATGAAATTCAGCCAGTGTCACCGGTCTGGTAATCCCATCAACACCAAGCGCATCAATGATGAATATCTCCATGATGCCACCTACCACCATCAGAAAAGAGAAGAAACACCCTCGAGATGAACCAGAGAGCCCCATGCTCAGGCTGAACACAATTACCAAGACGGCTATGGACATCAATGACGGTGGAGACGATGATGAAGAGGAAATGTTAGGCATTGTGAAGGACTGCACGAGAAGGAAGATGCTCCGCCTGCCCCTGCTGTATGTCTCGCTGTGGTCTCTATGGTGCCTGCCTCGTCTAATGCTGCGTTCTTCTCAGGTCTAAGGCTTGGCTATCTGGTTCTCATGACTACAATGATGTTTCTGCTTTATTTTACTCTTGATAATGTTTGTATTCAAGTCTACAGTACTACTGTAATGCTTCACTGTCTCATCTGGTCCATTATTACCATTGCCAAATCCGCTCCTTCACTTTCTCATCCTTGTTATTATTCTTTCAATAGTGCATTTTTTGTGTTATGCCGTTCCTTTATACTTTATTTTCCGATTAATACCTCTCTGTCAGCAAAATACTTAGCTCTTGTGATCTGGCTGCTTATCTGGGGCCCTACTCTAAGCTTAGCCTCTTCTGCGTTCTCTGTCCCTGCATCTAGTCTGTGATTCTACGCTCTAAACACGAATGGTATGAATCACGCGCTCAAGGTACAACACATCAACACAGCAATACATTTCTGGAAGCCTGCAGTTTTTGTAATATCGGAACTGAAGTCAAAAACATCAATAAGAGACAAGTTACCTACGGGCGAGTACAACATTTTCGAGGAGAAATCGGAGCCAACTACTGGCACATGGAAATGGGGACTAACAGTGGGTGTACAAAAGGATATCCAGGTTGATCAGCACCTACAAATAAAGGAAGCAGCTCTCAAGGCTCGATTAATTGGACTGGACTTGTTATTGCCCTCATCGGATGGAGGTGGATTTACTCACCAAATCTTTGGTGTCTATGTGCCATGGAACCCAGGAGGTGAAGGCTTAACGTCACAATTTTGGCCAAAAGTTATGGAACTGTGCAATGCTTCACCCCATAGCTGGACTCTTCTTGGGGACCTCAATGCCACAGTATTACCTGTTGAACGACAAGGATCAGAAAACCGAACCCTGTACCTGAATTTCTTGTGAGACACTGGTGGCAAGGATCTCTGGAAGCAATACCTGCTTAGAAACCGGCCCTTGGACTGGACATGCTGAGCAAGGGAGTCTGACAAAGGAGGAAGTATCATTGATCATGTGGTGACGTCTGCCTACAGGATAGTCAATGCTCAACTTCAAGTTGCCGCAAAATCAAATGATTACATACCTGTCACGGATCATCGGCCCATTATTGCATATATCATTCCCAGTCTACTGAACGGAACCTTCCTAGCCTCTCTGTCTGCTCTACAAATGCCTAAACCCCGAATTCGTTACCCCTGCTCAGACAAAAAACACTTGATCCGATTGTTTAAGCAGAAAACGGAAGAGCTTGCAGAAAATCTCAGATTGTTCGACCACCAAGTAACTGATGAGGAATCCTTTCTTTGGCTATACGACTGACTTACTCGTATCATTGTGGACACTGCAGAAGAATGTTTCGGACGAAATCCAAATTGGAGGGTAAAAATCAACAAAGAGGTTACATCATCTTGAATCGAGGCACTCAAGGCCGAATCAAAGCACATAGGTGGGTCTATATTCCTGTTGAAATCTAACAACACTGGGAGGGTGTCTCTATCGACAATCAATTACAGGGATAGGATGGCTAGGGTTCATGAACAGTCATTTTCGTGGCAATCCTTCAAGGACTTCCTAAAGGATAAATGTCGACTGATTGTGAAGGAACTATACTGAGAACGAGCTATGGAGGCCTTTTCACAGAGTAAAAAACAAGATTCGAAGCGGATGAAATGGGCACTGCAATCTGGCTCCACCAAGCGCCTTATTAACTCAGGAGTCAACCCAGTTGGTCTGCCACTTATGGTAAATAACCCGTTGGATAATGACCACATCCTGTTGTCACCTGAAGAAGTCAAGAACGCATCTGCCACATACTTCGAATGCCTCTATACTCGAATGCCGACACCTAATACCCCAAAGCCATGGATGGATACCAAATCGGTATGTGACGTTACGGCAAGGACACAACAAACTCCATTTGAATGGCCTCAATTGGCGACTGTCAATTCATTCCGAGCTATGTTATGAAAAGGGAATCCCCGGCTATCACCGGGACCAGACGAATGGGAAAAATGGTGCGTCAAGGCCCTAAGTGACAAGACTCTTGAACTCGTGATAACCTTACATAACCATATGATTTGCAACTCGGCTTTTCCTGGAAACATAAAGGAAGTGATCTCAGTGCCATTGTACAAGAAAGGAATTCGAACTAACCTTGCCAACCATTGTGGAATAATGCTTTCAAACTTCCTGGCTAACTCACCAATGACCTGGCTCAATTTTTGACTCACACCATACATTGCCAAATTGGGGATAATACCTGAAACTCAAATCGCCACACAGATGGGGGTACAAATTTGTGACTTAATGAACTTCTTAGCGGGTGTTCAAACTTGGTCTACGAGGAACAAGCAACCAGTATATTGCATCAAACGAGATCAACTGAAAGGATTTGACTATCTGGCTCCCCAAGGATTTCACGATGCGATAAAGGCATATGGTTTGCCAGAGAGTATAATTCACTTGGATCAAGCTTCTCAATCGCAGGTCCCATGTACCATTCAAACTGCATATGGCCAATCTAGGAAAATTCTGATTGATGGCATTACTAAACAAGGAGGACCTCTATCCCCACTGAAGGCAACCATGACGACGAGCCTCGGACACAGATGGTTGGATGATATGGCCACAGAATCAAGTAACTGACTGGTGGTGAAGTCAATGCAATCAATCAAGACAGACCCTCACACTCCAGATGATCTCTTAGAACTACCAGTCACTATGGTTGAGGCAATGGATGACTCCTACCTGTTTGTGACAAACCTTCACAGACTACAATACTTCTGTTTACAAATGGAGCACTTCCAATTCGCATACAATTGGCTAACGCAGTGGTCCAAGACTGACATATACATCCTAAATGACCCGGCAGCCTCGGCTTTAGGTAACTCTGTCAATATGCCGTCTATCACTCGAACGCCAGGGAAAAACCCATGGAACATCACCTACTACCCTGTAAAGGTCATCCATGGTCAACTGGAAATGCTACGCACCATGGTCAATGACTCAAATAGTTGATTTCAAGCCTTATCCGAATTCATAGAAGACTTCTCAATACCCAAGTTCGCAATTCGCCCACCAATCACACTGTTACGCAAAATTGTGATGCAAAACATTGCGTCCCGCGCCAGGGCCATGTTAGCCTTACAACCGATTAAACCAGAGGATGCTGCAAAACTGGATCGGAAAATTGCTGCCAAGATTCATGACTTACTAGGGTTCCCGTTTCAGCCAAACTTGCATATTCTGATGCTTCCCATCAAGTATTTAGGGTTCAAATTTCCCTCAATCGCCAAGATCAATACGGCACTGGCTGTAGAGGGAATTGCTCGCGATTTAAACCATCACATACCCACCTACCATATAATGGCAAGAATAACTCTAGTGGATTGGACATGCTCAATCAACAAATGTCATAACCCCCTAGATGGTGATGGCCTTCGTCGCAAGTTCTCTCGATACTGGAATAAAATTCCAGGTGCATGGATTGTCGGGCAGGAAGGGATGAAACAAGCATCGGTAAGTCTATGCACAACAGACTACAGCTACATCACAAAAGGAGAGGTAAGCATTTCACATGTTTGCAACTTAATACCAGGGTTATCGGAAACTGCATATGGCCAAATATGGAAATCACTCTGAGTGCGTGGCATTCACTGGATACGACAAGCAGGGTACTGGACCAACAAACTAACTAAATCTGCACATTCATGGGGTTCCCCATTTCCCACTCACCGGAAAACTGACAGACCAGGGATTAATGCATGGAAGGTAATCAAGGAACACCTTGAACAGGTCAAACTGATGCAATGTATCCATGGATCGAATGAGCTCCTTGAGACCAAGGATTACCAACACTCAAAGGTGGAGACCTGCATACAGGCAATGGCAAATTGATCTAATCTGGCACCATCATCGGTTCAAGGATTGAACAATACTGATATATGGGCTTCTGACAGATCCATGAGGCCGGCAACATCAGACATGTTTGAAGACAAGACAGTGACATGTGCGATTACAGGGCCTAAAACACTGACAATGCGTATTCAAGGAAAAGGAAACTCAATTCTCCAAGGTGAACTAATGGGCCTCATTGGTATCACAACAATATCCTCGCCTTCCAGAAAAGGAAACAAGAGCTACACTGATCATCTAAATACCAGTCGACTTGTTGCGGACCATCGCGAAGGTGGGAATACTGAAGCCAAACTCAGACACATGCCGGCAAGATCTTACTACAGATGGTTACTAGCCTTGACAGACGAAAATCTCAACACGTCAATTGAATATATGCTGGGACATGCTTCAAACATCGAGTCAGCTGCAGCACGGCTAAATTATGAAGCTGATCACTATGCTTCTAAAGCTTCATCTGACAAGTTCATACAGGGAATGCTCTATGCACCAACCCCGACATTCTTCATGGATGATTTCACCTTCTATAGTGAAGAATTCGGGTGGATCAAGTCTAACATCAAACCGGTGATTACATCAATAATTGACCGAAACATTTATAGGGATCTATCCTCTGGTCATCAGCTCCGAATGGCGAAGTGGCTATACGGATCTGCATCAGTCCCACTGTATCCATACACAAGATCACCTTCAGCATACTCAGCAGCTGTACAACTATATGCACAATTGGGACAACTGCTAACAGCTGAAGGGCTGCGATGCAAGAGCAAATGAATATCAAACTTATGCAGACTAGGCTGCAAGGAAATTGAGGATGAGCACCACATCTTCTCTGTTTGCCCGATTTTTGATGCTTATAGAACTGAGGCAATATGGCAGGTTATGGCAGATACACACAAAATTCTGGAAAAGGAGAAAAGACTAGCCGAGTCAGAGACGAAAGGCCTGATGGAATTTGCTAAGTCACTTTTCAATGACAATTCTTCATGGCCATTGAAACGCACTCAATACTATCTAGGACATGTCCCACAAGTTGACCATCTAGTACACACCTCGAACCTGAGCACAGTGGACAAGACGCAATCTCCAAAACACTTGGCATTCAGCAGGTATCCAGGTCACGGGCAGGATATGGGGAGATATGCAATAAAGAATGGCTATTCAATCAGGTACGTGAAGAAAGGGATTCAAACCCTAATTCGGTGACTGGGCGAATGAATATTTTCGTCGTAATTACACTAAATTACTCACTTCTATTTCGTCATGCAGGACGGTAGCTTTTCCCTACTCCAGGTTTTTCCCAAGAGGTTTTCCTGGAGAGGTTTTGGCGCACCCGATCCTAGCAATTGTAGTTACAGTACATCTACGTAATTAGGTCCGTCGAGGGTCACTGACCTTGCCCTTAGTGGGCATAGACGGATTCAATATAGCAACATAGCAACAGACTCAGATTTTGGTTTTTATTCACAAGTCAAGCATATCTATTTTTACTTTGTTTCACCTTATACACGCAGACTCCTATTATATAACCTCAGTTGCTTCCTTTTCATGGTGACTGAGGTATGCGGTTCATTATATATATTGTTTACTTACTTACATACTACTAGTTACTGATTGGGTGTCTATCAGACAACCGTCACATGTTTCTACAATGTTTTTATCCAAAATCATTTAAAGTAGGCTGAAGTATCTAGCACAGGCTCTTTGTAGTGAAAATATATTGGAAACTATTCTACAAGGCCTATAAACACCTACATGGTGGAAACAAGCACAGGGACCTAATTTTAAGCCATCACATGGTGTGAAATTTCCTTTTTTGGAGGGAGGTAGGGTCCAAAGATCTGCCAAATTTTATAAATGTACCCTATGTATTTTTTTGCAATGCTGCATGCCCTTGCATGACTTTAATGATAAAAAGGAATGCCAAAAGTAGACTAAAAGTGATGTGAAATTGCAAAAGGATGTCCAGACTTCCTTTTCAAGCTACTTTTACTTTTACTTTTTGTTTGCTCTTGGATGAAAAGTAAACAAAAATGAAAACTAAAAGTAAATGAAAAGTCTTACTTTGAATACCACTATTTATGGTATAAACTCTTTTGGACATCAGTCTTCATGAAAGAGTGGATCTGAGATCTGACTCAGGGATGCTGTAGTAGTGTTCACAGGGTATTACATGTTACACCTAGGCCAAGGTGATCAGTTCAGCAGTGTTACCTGTTACAGTTTCTGAAGTGATCATATCCAAATATGGATAGCAAGTGCCAAATCATATTTATATGGCTACACAACTCAAAACTAAGCTTTTCAGCTTCCTATTTCTATATCCAAAACCAGATTATCCCAGCTAGTAATGTATCCATTCATAAATCCAGTTCACACTTCCCAGCCAGATCACCATATTGGCATCATCTGCAGAAGCTGGTGCATGATGCACCCCAAAAAAACTGAATTTGGGTGCCTTGCCAGTTTGAGCTGTAATGGTGATCAGAACCCCAGCATACATGTTACACTGACCAAATTGGTTCAGTTCAGTAACCTGTATTACTGAACACTCAGTCAAAATACTACAGTATCATGTTTGCAATCACACTTTCATGATTGGATGGTGCATAGAACTGAATGCAACATGTTAACAATCAGCAGATGCATGTTGTACACATCATACTTAGCTACATTCCCTGTTTTATACCTTTTTAAGTTTCAAGTTGTATATGTTACATAATATGTACAATGAGCTACTGTCTCCCAGCAGGGAGTCGATCCCACAGTTACCAGTTTTCTGCTACATTGTGCTACAACCCTGAGTCTTCAAATCAGTTCTACCATGTATCATGCACATAAGAACCATTGGTACCAGCATAATTTGAGCTCAGGTGACAGGCAAGGTAAAAATGTAGTAAAAATGTTTCAACCAGACACACATTGTGTATTATACATGCCAGTATGTGAGAATCACATGGCCGTAATTTTATATACAACCCCTGGTACTCAGTTGATTGGTTGGTACCCCCTTGTAAATTTTGAAACATCTGACTGGTATGTCGACAACTTCTTGTTAGTATACTGATACCTGCTACAGATGAATGTATGTGTTGCAACGACCTCGACAAGGTCAGCAACATCAGACTTGATGGCAAATGCAGCAGTGGGAGGTGGGAAGGTGTATCTACATACCTATAGTCAGCTGTAGTTGGCCATAGTTAGCTATAGCTGGAATCAGATGAATAGAATGGTTACTTCTATATTCAGTTGGTTGTAGTCGGTTCTGGTTGGCTCTGCATGAAATCAGTTGGTCCGGGGTTCTGTAAGGACTATGCTGAATGTAAGCCCGAGATGTATAGACAGATATGGCTTGTAGAAAACCCTTGATAAGAATACCAAGGTAAACCCTTTGGCTATGCCCTCTGCTGGATCGTGGGTTTAGGCAAAGGTATTGGCAAAGCCTCAGCGGAGTGAGGGCCAATACCCGGTTAGAGAGGAGTTAGAGAGAATAGAGTATTGAGCATAATCCAAGTTGATTTCTAAACTGAAGTATACAACACTGGTGCTAGGCTTATATACTAAAGGCCATGCTATCTACTTTAGTTGATAATAAAGAAATATCAAAAGGGACTATTTATGAATGTTATGTAATATGAATGTTAGTAAGAGAAATGAATGCAAGGATATAAATGGAACAAGGAATAGATATAATGAGAACAAGGGCTTTTAAGGGCTGATTGATTAGTCTAAGTGCACAGATGTAACAGTATCCCCCTCTTAGGACTCTCGCCCCAAGAGTCCACTGAAGGATCGCTGAAGTATAGGCAAAAAGAGGAAAGCTCAGAAGACTTCATAACTGAAAACCCCTTGGAGGATTTGTGCAAGGACCATAGGTCTGCGACTTGGGATCGGCGAAGGCTTTGCTGATGCCTGTGCAATAATTAGACCAAAAGTGGATAATATGTAAAAGATAAAATTAGGCACTTCTAGCCCGATCGTCACGTGTCCCATCATTCAGGGTCCAGGTAAGTAGGATAAAAGGCCAGCCAAAATATCACCAAGTCCATTCTTACCCTCCTACCATGTCCAGATCCCCATCGCCATTACCCTCTACTGAACTTCCTATTCTAGAACATCACAACTCTCTTCCCGATTTCAATACCAATGCCTCTTCCCAATTTTGGATTCCTGATCGCCCTTCCATTCCCGAATGGTCTTGGTACCAGATCCTAAACCAAAACCTTGAAGAACTGCCAAAAAATCCCACTGACAATAGCATCAAGGCTCATCAGAAGCACATCGCCACTCGTCGGGCCTATGATTCGGTGGTATTGGCTGTAGCAGAAGTGAATTTGCAGGCAGATGTTGAAAATGAAGAGAAGTTGGCAGATTTTTGAAAGGCGATGAGAGGATGGCGAACGAAACGGGCTGCTGTTCGCCAAATGCAGCTGAACTTGCCTGAGGCTAGATTGCAGAGTTGGTTCGCAACAGAGAGGGTAGTTTGGAGAAGGAGTTTGAGAGGTACAGAGAGGCAGGAATGGAGTCAAGAGTTATCAGTGAATGTTCGGTGGAGTGGGAGGCCAAAACTGATCAGAAACTTGGAGAGTTGGTGAAGGAACTAAACAACGAGTATGCCAGACAGGCTTTGGCGAAGCGTCGCCAAATCACACCTGCTGATCCTGCTCCAAGAGGCTCACAATCAGTGGAAATCGGTGATATGGAATCACTGGTTAGTACGCCAAAGAAAAGAAAGGGAGTTACTTCAGCAAGGGAAGTGTTGACTGTAATGGAGGATGAAGGTAAGTGATTTCTTTGGTATTTTCTGGATTATTGAAAGCTCCCCTTAGACGAGATATGCGAGCAATGCAAGGAACGCATTGCTAAGGGTTTCACCGATGAAAATAATCAACCCTTGAAGTGTGTCCGAGTTGATAGGCCCAGGAGGGGTCCCATTTGTACACTCTGCAGAAAGGATAAGCAGAAATATTCTTTGCAAGAAGATTGGAAGGCAAAGCGTAAGGCTTCGGCGTATTCATCAGCAAATCAGTTCGCCAATCTCGCTGATTTCAAGGAAGAAGTGCAAGAAGAGTTGGTTGGAATCCAAGAGGAGATTGAAGCGTTCAGAATTGATATGAAACAGGAGATGAAGAAGATGAGAATTGAAGTAGTGAACGCATTGAAAGAGGTGGTTAGGGAGGTGAGCATTCGAATGATATAGCTCAGGAACGACTTGAATGGCTTCAAGGTCAAAGGGATGTAGAAAAGGATCCTATGGAAGATGAAGATATTAGGAAAAAGTTATAGATAGTTTTCTTGAAATGTAGATAAGTGTCTTTTGAAATTGTAAGTAAAATGGGTGAATAAGGGTTATAACTTCTCTATAGGCCCTGGTCTGTTAGGGTATCGAAGATGAAACTCAGCAATGAGTTCATCAGCGGCAACCCATGAATACTCTTCATCAGTACCTTCGTATCCCAGCCATCAGACACAGTATCGGAGCGGAACTCGCTGATATCGTTTATCGATCTTGGAGTCTAGAATATCACCAACTTCATAGTGTTCTTCACCTTCAATTTCAACAGGTGGTGGTGGGTCTTGAACATGATTCGGTATTGTATTTGGCTTGATAGACTCTAGTTGAGAGACATGGAAGACTGGGTGAATAGCTCGAAGTTCCCTAGGTAAGCGAAGAGTATATGAATGAGTACCAGGTTGAGCGATGATTTCGAAAGGTCCTAGGTGAGTTTCGGAGAACTTTCGGGTAGGCCTAGCAAGTTTAATGTACTTGGAAGATAAAAGAACACGGTCACCAATACTCCATTTCGGCAGTGCGATTTGCCGACAATCGGCTTGCTCCTTATACTGAGATTGAGCAATGGCTATTTCATCTTTAAGCGCAGAGTGTAACTCATCAAGGTTGACTGTGAGTTCTCTAGCTTTGAGTGAAGCCAAGTCACGTTCAGGATAGATAGTGATATTGGGATGATAACCTTTGTTAGTGAAGAAAGGAGTTATATGGGTAGAAGCGTTGGGAGCATTATTGTATGCAAACTCAGCAAGTGGTAATAGCTGAGACCAGTTGTCTTGTTGGTAAGAACAGTAAATGCGAAGATACTGTTCCAAAGTCTGGTTTGCTTGTTCTGTTTGACCATCAGCTTCTGGGTGATAACTGGAAGTATAATGAAACTCCATTTTCAAGGCTTGACCAAGAGTTCGCATGAACCCCTACTACAGCCCTTGGGATTTCTTTTCATGGCTTATTAGACACAGTTTGCGATTTTTTCTTAACAGATAAGATTTCTGTTGATCCCTGAAGTGTGTATCTGCAACACCACCTACAACACTTGAAGGCACATCTGTCTATAGTAGAGTAGCTATGAATTTCCATTAGCCAGCAGATTTCTGTTAACCAGTGGATTTCACACTGGCTACCGATTTTGGTCAACACAAAAATTTTTCATCCCTTAAGACCTCAAAATCATGAAATAATCTTATCATTTCAACTCCAGAGGCCTGTATGTGTCGAGGCATTGCTGTGAGGATGATGGTCATTGGGTGTGACTAATGTGACTAGTAACTCAGTGGCGATTCAAGATTCAACATCCCTTTCACACTCTTTAAGGTAGTACTAGAAGTAGACAGAAGTAGCTTTCCATCCAAGAGAAGAGCATCATGAAACAGTTTGGCACAACACAATGCCATCTCAGAATACATAGCAGCCATTTTTGCAGCATACACATTGACACCTGGTAACATGTCCGATTTACTGGAACATTGTAACCAAGTATCTGCCATCCTCTGGAATGCCTTCTCTGTTCGTTGAAATTCCTCTTTAAGGATCTCAATTTCCTCTTCATGTTGTTGCCACCCTGCTCACTTCCAAAACCAACGAACTTGGTCAACTGTTATTTTTAGTCAATAAAGTGCGAGTCTTTTTAGTGCAGACTCATGCTCTCTTTCCCATTCATCACAATCAGCCTCTGTTAGACCTTCAGCTATTCCCATCTGCCAGAACCATGGTTCCGAGTTGTCAGACTTTCGTTCGTGGGTCTTCTTTGGATCATGCATCCAAAGCTCGGAGTCATCTGATAATTTCCTTGTTCAATTTGAAGACACAATTCCCAATGCTGGAGACACTTGACAGGTGAGTGGCAATCATGCATTAAATATTATCTAGGTTGCACGCTGCTTTCTCTGGAACAAGGCTCAGCATGCCCATGCAGCTGAGGACAAGTCATCAAAGACACCTCATTTTGTTTTCAAATGTGCACGTGCATTGGGTGCCTTGGATCTATGGGCCAAAGACGAGGTTAATGCAGCTGCAATTCAAGCTGAAATAACTCGGAGAGACCCATCCAAGACTGATAGAGTTGGTGTGTATGCAACTGTCAAGAAAGAATTGTGGGGGGCCCTTTCCAAGGATACTCGGAAGTGGCAGTCAGCAGCCGAGGGACTCACTAGAAAGACAAGGGAAGAGCTTGAGAAGGATTCTATGACAATGGTTTTCGAGTAAGTGATCATTTCTCAATTCTGGCCACTTCCACTAATTGATTTAGAAATCAAAAACAGGTTCCAGAGCTTCTACAATCACAGTTTGAGAATGCAGTTGGATTTGGTCCCAGCAAGGTTGGAAATGCCATGCTACTTGCTTGTCTGTCCTTTGAAGATGAGAATGGATCCATCTATCATCAGACATATGTCATTTCTTGGCTGCACGAACATCCTTCGTTCATTATTAGAATCTCCACTGGCATAATGCCCAAGAACAAGGCATTCAAGGAGTACAATGTGGAAGAGTATACCAACCTTATTCAAGCCTGGTCACTCTACAGTGAAGAAGCCATTGCCAGTACACATTTTCTGTTGATTTTCATGTTCTGATTGATTGTTAATATTAGCCCTATATGAGCTGCCACCTAAAGATACTACAACATCTATCACTATTACACACAACAAACATGGACTACCCCTCTTACCAGCCTTAGACCCCAATTCAAGTGTGAAACATTGTGCTGAGCTGTTAATGGCATATCTTCAAGAACTGTTTAGTATGTCATTCTATGGGTGAGGTACATACTGACGAGGATAGACTATTTAGGTGGAGAATCACTCTCCTGGCAAGAAATCCTCTCCAACCACAGTGAAACAACCATGAACGCTGTCCGCTCCCTTCCAAAGACGCTCAACCATTCTGTCTTCATGCTCTATGAAACCATATACAACGCCCAAGATACTGACTTACCATTTCGATTTGTGTTCCCATCAGTCTCTCTGACTTCCATCGTCACATCTCAAGGGCAGGGGGGGATCCAAGGTACACCAGTCAGACCCTCTCTGCTTACTCAGAACATATCACAATTGGACACTGAAGAGATTATGGAAGAAGGACTAGCAAAGCATCAAGAATCAGCACAGAAGGAACCGGAGAAGGATCAACAAGATTCTGTACTGGTAAAGGGCCGGAAATGCAAGTAAGTCAGTATCAATAGATTCAAACTTGAACTTACCTGATCACAGTGCTGCAAAAAACAATGACCAGTCTACAAAGAAGAAGAGGAAAACTACAACACATGGGGGGCAGGAGCGAGTCAAGAACAAACCAGCAAAGAAGTCAGGAAAAGTGACCGAAACTTCACAGTAAGTGTTATACACCATAGCATTCTTTCCCTAATAGTAAAACCAGGGAACATGCAGTGCTGACATCAGAATCTTCCCTGGTGACAGGTCGGGTAAAGCGGACAGTGAATGCACCGTAAGGTCTTGTCTATTGTTTGGCCTTGTTCAACTGTTTTACAGGAAGCCAATCGTAGTGACAGTGACCAAGGCTTCCACAGCACCCCGAAGGAGGCCTCACTATGAATATGTCACTGATTTCCAACCTATACAGTCATTCCCCTCACCCCCTAAGCTCTCTCAAAAAAAGAAAGCCAAGAAGACAGTGCCTGAGGACAAACCATCTTTGCCAAGGAGTCGCACCTTGACCCCTCTTATGGAGATTGACTCTGAGTGTGATGGTAAGAGACGTACGGTATCTATTCTGATTCTAACTAATGATGCAAATTCTAGGGCCAGAATCATCATCCTAGCTTTACTTAGAGTTCACATTTTTCCTTGCTGAAGAGAAATCCTTTGGCTAAAAGGAATCTCTCGATGTAATCATCTTGTACAGTAATATTAAACCTTTGATTTTTTTGCTGTAAAGGACAAATCCTCCAGTGAAAGGAAATCCTTAGGTAGGAATAAATCTTGGGCTTGACAGGATACTCAGTTGTATCAAGTGTCTGATAATAGCTTCGAACTTTGACTTTTCAGCCGTGAAGGAGAAATCCCTAGGTAGAAATAAATCTGCATGTCTATAGCCTAATCCTAGCCAGCTAATAGTGCTAGGTACGGATTCAAACCCCCCATTTTTTGGCATCATAGGGAAATCCTGGGTTAGCTAGAAATCGCAGCTTGCTGAAATCCTAGGTGTTGTAGACACTTCAGGCTGCCCCTAGACCATACCAACTTAGGGTGAACCTAAGTATGGCAATAGTCAGCCTATGTAGGGTCTAGGACCACTGGTCCTCCCCAATCTAGTGGTCCACTAGTGGTCCTTACCCTGGTCGGACCATCTGGTCTTGGTGGTCTAGTCAATGGTCCGACCACCTAGTAGCCTGGTCTGACCACAGGACTGATGGTCTGACCATCAGGCCGTCTGGTCGGACCACTTGGAGTGATGGTCTGACCATCAGGCCGTCTGGTCGGACCACTTGGAGTGATGGTCTGACCATCAAGCAGTCTGGTCAGACCACTGGAGTTGTGGTCCGACCACCAGCTAAATTTTTCCTTGCTGGTCCAACCACCTCCCAGCATCTCAGCTTTTCAATTGTATCCAATTTACATGTATCTAGTTCCATTCAACTTAGCCTTTCATCATATTAAGTCTGGGAAATGTATTATTGAATACTCTAATAACAATATTCCAAATTGTCATGTTCAAAAGAATATTCTCTGTGCCCATCAGTCAGGTCTAATGTCTCTAATGCTTCCACCAACCCCTCATCACTCCAGTTGTCTTCATCATCCTCCATATCATCATCAGACTTATCATCAAACTCAGGCTCGTCTTGTTGTGCCACTGAGGCTTGCACTGCAGCTACTCTTGCTGCTAACAGCTCAGCATCTGTTGGTCCCCACGGCTTGAGTGACTCATCCCCACAGGCCAAACTCTCAATCGAAACCTGCCAATTTGCACAAAGACCAAGCAGGTACTGTCTTCTTGTTTGCAACTGATAATCTAGGCCATTGACTTTATCTGTTTTATTTTATCAGCAAAATAGAATTGACCTTGAAGGCATACTTACCTGCCACTTTGATCGCTTCATTTACAACCTTCCATTCTTCCGAAAACCATTCCTACAAAGACCATCTTTCAACAATCAGCCGCTTCTGTTCCTCCTCACAACGATCCTTCTCAAGCATGAACTTGATTCCATTCTGAATGTCTTCATCACAAAGCCATGGTGGTGGCTCAGTAGATTCATCATCCTCAATCAGTCCAATATCTTGCCAAATATTATCATCAACATCCAGAGTGAAGACTTGATTGAGATCAATGTGAAGGGGTGGCATAACTCACTTTTGGTCCTCTTTAATGACACGAACAATTTGGTCAACTAGTTTGTTGTATTTCTGAACAAGTGCTTGGATTCCTGGGTCACGACGCTTGATGGAAGCCTCAGCATGAACCCGAAGCTTTTTCTCTGATCCTGTAACACAGTCAATACAATATTTCACTTTCATTAAGATTTTGAGATCACCATTAGCATGCTCTCGTAGTGAACGCTCCACCCTGTCACGCTCAAACTTGCGAGAAATCAGTTTTTGTCGAATTCGGATCTTCAGAGCACGGGCATTCATCACCATCTCAGCATATTTGTTTTTCAACAGGCGATCCAATTGTGACCGTTCATTGGCTCCAAAAGCACGTTCTTTTGCCTTGACTTGTTGGTCAGCTTTTGCAAGCCGGGCCTCCTCTGCTCTAAGATCAGACTGCGCAATAACAACTTCATGGTCAAGGGAACTTGGATCAGCAATGATACCCTGAAGCTGGTGTACTTGAGCTCGAATAGTGTCTCGTGATAGCCTCAGTCATTTTGCCTCTTCGATTGCGACTTTGCCTTTGTTTCTAGACTGTCCTGAAGACAATATGTCAATATCTCTACCAACAAGTACTGCCTGACATACGAGGTAATGGTTGGGTCTGCATCTCAACTTGGAGGCGCCACTGTTCCCGGAGCAGCTCAAGCTCCTTCTGACAAGCACGGAGCCCTTCAGAAACTCGCATGTTGCGGCTATGGCATTGTTGAGTCTTCCGAAATAACCATTTACCAGCACGTTCAAGATTTTGTTCCATCAGATGATGAATTTCACAGTTGAGGGTATGAAGGCGAAGATGGTACTAGGTAAAGGTTAGTTTTTCCTCTGACTTATTGTTTAACTTCTTACGCCACATATCCTGAGGTATGCAATTAAGAACTGGAGCAGCTTCCATACTCTCTCACAACCTTCTCCATCAGTTAACCCGTAGCCTATACATTTCCGTGGGTGATAGATAAGTTGACACGGCCAACCATGCCCAAAGGCATGAAAGACAGACAGCCCAAAGATGATTCGAGACATATAACAATTGAGAAAACCCCACTTGAGACAACTTCGGTGAGTCTGGCAAATGATATCATAGAGAAGCCCAAGACGCCACCAAAGAGGAACATGCTGGAAGAACATTTCAACCAACACTAAAGCATAGGCTTGCTTTTCCCCTGCAGACGTCATGTTCACCATCCACAGCACCCTATCATGCCGACAGATCAATAACATTACTCCAGTAACATCAAAGAACTGCGTGCTCGCTTTCTCGTGTGATTCCTCAGCTGCTGTAAAAGACTCATTGCAGCCATCAAGAACGGAGCGTGGTACTTTGAGGTCTTGGTGCTCGTAGTGGTCATTGGTCTGTTCAGGAACAACACATTTCTGTGTTTTGGGATGAGGGGGTCGGATACCATCTACATAGGCCTCCATTTGCTGAACAAGTGTCTCGTCTATGAAGAACGATTGTGAATGGGTAACTGGGGGATCACGTATCTGCTTGTTATGCTTTTGTTGGAAACAGGCATCAATGGATGCTATACTGTGAGGGCTAAAGAGGACATTATCACTAATGCACCAAGGTTGAATCACTTACACTGCTTGTGATGCCTGCTGATAACCACTCCCCCCAAAGCATAACGGACATCGAGCACGTAGGTAGTTACTCGGACGATCCTGAGGCAGAGGATCAGGAAAAGGATTATGGGCCTCATTATCATCCTGTCCTCGTCGCCGACGCTTTGACCCTCGCTGGGGCTGTGCATCAGTAACCCCAGACCCATTCTCTTCCTCCCCGTCTTCTTCTGAAGATGCAAGTGAAGCAGACCGTTGATGCTTATTTGGACGTACTGATGAGATGTCTTCATTTGTCAATGAGTTCGCCATGGTAGGTTGTGCATCACCAAAATGCACAGATCGGGCAGCATCAATGACTTTATCAACAAAAGAGTTTGTAGCATCTCTGAGAGCATTGTACGAATGCAACGCATTGCCAAAACGCCGACAAAGAGAATCCTGTAGAGGGCTGGTTAGGTACAGTTGGGTGTATATTCACGGATGACTTACAGCTGTCTCTAGCTTATAACCTAGTGTATATAAGCAGTTTTTGAGGGTACCCGACATGGCTGTCACATTCGGCGACACTCGTAAGAAAAGGGTCTGCACAAATTCCAGCAGTTTGATATCGACTGCCAAGGTGGGTGCAATGGGGGCACAAGGAAAGAGTCCACGTTGAATAAGCTGTAAAGCAACAGGGTGTGTATCGCATTGACGTAACAACAGCTCTTCCACTACAGCAAATTTGACTACCTTGATTCTGATTTCACACCCATGCATGCATGCACAATCGTAACGTCGGGGTTCAGGTGGTGAAAGGCGCAAAGATTGCGTGGTTTTCATAAGCTGCATGAATGGTTTGATCGCTCGAGGAATGATCTCTTCTTGCCACCGCTTCCACTGCGCAGCTTTTCGACGACGAGTCCGAGAGTTCGTACCTGCAGTATTGTATACTAGCATTGTGGTGTCGGTGTCAAACACTTGCGCATTGTCCTCAACATCAAAAGGAACATTGGACTGAAGAGCGCACTCCTGACTTGGTTCATCAGGTGCATTTTCGTGCACATAGGGTAAGTTGTGGTGCTGAGTGAACGGTTGGGAGCCAATAAAAGCCACTGGTGCAACACTGGACCGCGAACAAGGGTGAACAATGGGCGGCCTAGACTCCAAGCTGAAGGAGGGTGGCTGGCGCACTAGAATAGCCTTAGTTCGTGGTCAAGCCATGAAACAAAAATTTGATTTTGTTTGGTTGCTATGATGTTCGAGACAAATCAGTCCAGACAATATGATACAAGACAAATACTCTATTAGACCAGATACATTTACTAGAACAAAGTCAGAGTAGTCGTAAGAGGAGTTGCCACTTACTAGCATCGTACTACACCTTGTATGAATTTACAAGAATGGTGGGATAGTTTTCTACAAAAGGCGCCAGTTGTGGCTTATGCTGGCGTGTTGAATGCGGGAGAACTTGTATTGCAGCATCAGAAAGACAGCAAGGGAGTATGGCAGCTCGTCGAAAACAATCATGGAATTTTTGAGTGTATAGATTAGCAATTTCCTTCTCGAGCTTATTGATGTTCTCTGTTGACCAACGCCGCTCTGTTGTCTTGACGGTTAGTCCTGAAGAATCTACTCCTTTCCATTTTGACATCACACGAGCAACCGCAAACAGATAATGAGCACACTCTCGGAGAGAACTACTTGCAAGTCCATGATTGGCTGCTGAAAGTGACAGCACATTGAAGGAATGGTCGGGAATGCATTCCATGAGCACGATATCAGCATCGACATCATTCTCAAATGGTGCTCCAATCCGAGCACGCCGGTCTAGCGCTTGAAATTCAAAACGAAAGTTGATTTCGGACAATTCCCACAATATTTGCTCGAAGTGGGGCTCCTGTAACTGAACGAAAGCAATTCCATGCCACAATGAATTTGTTGTGTCAAGATTCAGCTGCGTCGAGACCTGAACCTCTCCTTCTGTGGCATTATTCAAGAAGGAGGCCATTTCTTGATGAAGGCGTTCAGTTTCCTTCACCTGGATTTCTGGTGTGTTCCCAGCATTTCGGGCGGCGTATTCAGCACAGAGGAGAGCACTCCAGGCCTTTCCATGCTTGGGCTGGGCTAACGAAGACGAGAAAGATAGTCGGAAAATCAAGACGAGACGATATTTGAGCCAAGCAGCAAACATGGCCATAGACTTCTCTGAATCTGCTCTAGAAACCAGGGAGGCTGGTTCGGGCACAATGTAACCAGTGTCAGTAGGTAGCACTTCATATAAAAAGCGGGAAGGAGAAGTGTCGACGTTGAGCTGAGCACGTTTCCACTCAGCAATTGGAGGCAGATAAAAAGGGCAGGCAGGGTCATCAAACTTGCTGCAAGTTAGGTTTGACATGCGTGCTCTAGCCCCTAGCGAAAATAATTAATTATTGTACTGTTGGATCGATTGAATATACTTACAGTCCAATGATGCTTGGTATTGACAGTGTCAATGAGTCAAGGCGCGCTGATGCCCTGGACCACGGGAGGGTCCAATATTCGACAATGCATTTACTTCAGGAACTGCACAGCAATGAAAAGGATCTGGGAACCATATACAGTTCCGGCCATGATGTTGGATAGCCACATATTTATTAGGATCAGAAGCGGCCCCAGTGTAGACAGTAGCAATGGAAGGGTCGGATTCAGTGGATAATGAAAGGTGCATGGGGAATTGCATGGCAGCTACCTCCTTGATGCGACAATGTGAGACATGTTCGATATTGTAGAGATATGCACTGACAGTAGGCTGGTACACTTCTGCAGGTGGTAGCGAACTGCCTCAACACTTATAAATTACAAAATATTTAATATATGCCTTGATCTCGAGCAAGTTACGCTGTAGTGCTCGAACAGTATGACAGGCAGATTGGAATCCCATGGTCAAACATTCCAGTCGAGTGAAAAGTGGCTCCATATCAAAAATGAGCTGACGGGGGACGCTGCGAATCGGATGGGAACCATGATTTGTTTTTCTGCATTTCATCGACTAGCCGTTGATGGAAAACGGAAAGTGGAGCAATGAAAGAGGGTCTGATCCTGCCTAACCCTGTGCATGCGTCGTCCTGACGGAGGATAAAATCGTGTTGGTGATCAGGAAGAAGCCAGAGGAAAGCACGCTCTGGGTCCTATAGGTCAAGCTCACGATGCGAAATCAGTGGTAAGTGCGGCAGAGAGGGAATGTATGGCTGCGGCCAAACAAGGTAGTCGTCATCCACAAAGTAGAAGTCGCGGCATTCTTTGACTGCACGGTTGCTGCCAATTGGAGGTGCTGGAATAAAATCACAAACGGAGGTCATAATAAAGCTATAGCCGTTATCAATAACTGCAGCCAAATGAGCAGAATCTAGAGTATATAAGCAACAATGTAGAAGTATAGTAGACAAAAAATCACCTAGGTCCACGTCGTAGTTCGGCGAAGGCGAAGAGAGAGATTTCTGTTGTATTAACAGGAGCGGGTTGCGTAAGAGGTCTCTGTGGGAGAGAGGCATTGTTCGAGGCCGAGAGAAGAAACCAGCTGATTACAGCTGGGAGGGCTTGCGATGCAATGACCCTCGGGAATGTATGATTGAATTTCGTTAGCTTTTGTCGACCTATTGAAACATGAAAAATTAGCTACTTTAGCTACTTAGATACATGGTATGACCCTTGTTGATTGCGGATGGTGTCCGATTTTTTATGTTCGTGAGGTGTTTGGGGCCGAGAGAATAAACCAGCTGATTACAGCTGGGAGGGTTTGCGACGCAATGACCCTCAGGAGTATATGATTGAATTGAGGAAGCAGGTTGACCTGTTGAAACGAAATAAGTTACCTACTTCAGCCATAGATACACGTACCTTTGTTGATTGCGGATGGTTACAGAAGTAGAGCTGTGACTATCACATGACCAACACTTCTTGATTTCTGCCAAGTTGCACCCAGGTAAGTTATCGTCGGTTTGCCGTTGTATCTGACCATTGAACATTCCCGTAGACTAGAACCAAATTCAATCATATACTCCTGAGGGTCATTGTGTCGCAAACCCTCCCAGCTGTAATCAGCTGGTTTCTTCTCTCGGCCCTGCCTCACAAACATTAACATCTCCACGCATCGACAAAATCCATAAACAGTCATAAACTCGTTAAACGTTCAACTTTCGCATAGTGCAGGTGTCTACCAGTCAGTTCAAATTTGGAAAATGACCAATAACCCAATGTTGGTGACAATATCAACGGTACGTATACCATTATCAGTCTCACTGGCAAATCATATTCAGTCTTACATAGAGTTCGTGTTGCGCTTGCTACGCTTGGACCGAGGGTCCTTGTTGGTAGACCAAATACCCTGTTGTTCGCGAGCACAAGTATAAATATACCAAATACAGAAACAAGGGTTTTATTTTCTGCTACATTCCATGCCCGATACGCGTAGTACAACGAAGAACAGTAGGGTGGCCACTACTCGCAGTAAGAGTGGCGGCCAGCTTCTTCAGGCCCTCCCGTACTCTAAACCGGCCAACAAAAAGCGAACCAGACTGGCTACAAGAAAGGTGAGCTGAGTATCACTTTTCGAATAAAAAATCCCTACTCGAGCTTGTAGAGGATTCTCAAGAAGATGGGACCTTCCACAGGTGAAGCGGACAATACCAGCAACCCATCTCAGTCACCTGCACGAAATCCTGAGGCCACTCCACCGCCAGAGAGTCCAACGGGCGACGCAGATGATACCAGCATCCCACCTCGGTCACCTGGACGAAATCTTGAGGCCACTCCACCAGAGAGTCCAACAGGCGATACCAACAACCCTCCTTTGTCACCTCCACGACATTTTCAGACTGCTCCGCTGCCACCAGAGAGTCTAACGGGCAAAGCGGACCATAAAAATAACCCTCCTCTGTCACCTCCACAAAATTTTGAAGCTGCTCCGCTACCACAGAGTCCAACAGGTGAAGCAGATGATACCAACCCACCTTTGTCGCCTCCGTGAAACTCTGAGGCCACTCCTCTGCCACCGGACTTGCTGTCAAAACTTCATGATATAACACAGACCCCTTCACCCTATGACCTTGACGTAGATATCTGGGTTCAGCAAGAACGTAGTCGACAGCTATGGAGCAGTCTACAAAATGCAAACAACGGTACAAGGTCTAGTTATGTGGACGGTGACGATGCTACGCAGTACGATTCTGGGGAAAATTCAGACGATGATTTTGCGAAAACATGAGCATTACATCATGATCGGAAGCTCCGCCTGCGTCGCATTTCTAAACCCACATCTCCCACTACTAGCGAAGACGAAGCCGAGAACCAGCAACTGGAGCTTCAGCTGCTCGAGAGTCCTCAGCCAAACTGAGAGTCAGCTCGTGATTTGAACAAGGATGATTCGACTTGTTCTCAAGATGAGGAACCATTTGCAGAGCAATCGCATGTTAGACCGGGACCCGTTGATGATGCCACGAGGGAGGAGGCACTTACCATCAAACAGCAATATGAAGACCGCATGCTTGCTTTTGCAAAGGAGCGAGGTGTCTCTGTCCATTCACTCTACCGCGCTGTAGGAGATCTCACCACGAAACACCGGGCTGTATCTCCTTGGAATGCATTCCAAAAATACGAGGCTGCGCACAAAGGAAGACCTGAAGGAGGTGAGTTTCTGCTGGATAGATACTTGCCTCGCAACTAATTGCACTGTAGTTACCCCGCAGGCCTATGTTCAACAGCTTGCAGACCAGTATAAGGAATGTGTGCAAGTGCTCTGCGACCCTGATGATCCTCAAGAGCTTGCAAAAGAATTCAAACGAGAGATCGACTGGTTCAACGATCAGATGTCCACGGCTGTTGAACTCACCAAAGATAAAAGTGTCAAGATTATTGCTAGGTGAGCCGTCAAGGAAGTGACCGATATGGTATGTCCTTTTAAATTATTCTCCAACTGGTGTCTGAATCGTATCAGGCGCAGAAATGGTATCAGCTTTATGGTCTTGTCATATGGGGATGGCTTATTAGCACTGAGCGAGACTCGAGTGGCGGAACTGCTAGTGTTATATGGGGACCACCCGGACCCTTTGAATATTTGAAAACGAAGATGGGGGAGCGTAATATACGACGCCAACTACAGGAGCAGGAAGCGGATCTGATGTAGGTTATTCTTGGACGTGCAGCCTCATTATTCTGACCAAAATACTAGAGTCGAAGCAAGACGAGAACGAGGCGAACAGACGACTAATTCATCTTATGTCGCTCAGCTCAGACTTATAAATGAGAAATTTAGCCGCAAGATGCGTGATGGTGACCGCCAAAAAGTAATAATCCATCTCATGCATGATCTTGGTAAGTGTGCTATCATTGTTTGAACATTGCTGAGACTGTTGAAGAAATGTTGCATGCAGAGGATGAGGACTTTGCAATTCCGAAGAACATGCCTTGGAAACAATGGGCAGACTGGGCATACACTAATAGGGTGGCATTACTGAATTGGGCTCCCAATACACCCATACCGTCCAAAGGCTTCAAAGACTTCAAAAATGGATTTTCAGCCTCAGCCTTAGAAACAATGGTCCGTCCTCGTGATCGACAAGCTGGTGTAGGTCAGCCACCTGACAATGAAAATGAAGATGGGGGAGTACGGATAGTGCGATGGACGGAAGGTTAGTTTACCATCATCTAAAATCATAGCTCATACCTACTCGCAGAAGAGAGGGATTCAGCTTTGGTCGACATAGCTAATATTCCTCTGATTACAGACAGTAGAGGTGTAGTCCTTGTGTCTGTCAAAGACTCGAAAACCTACCTGGTTGATGTGGGTTCTCACAGCTCTGCTGGCAACGATGAAGCTAGCCTCACAGGTACTCGTCGTCGTCACCAGCACCATTCTCCTTCTCATGATGAGGAGAATGATCATTATCATCGTTACAGGTCTCCTTCACATTCCCATGATGGTGGAGAGCGTCGTCGTCGTTCACGTTCTTATTCACCTTACCGTGAAGATAAAGCCCATCCTCGTCCCTTGTCTCATTCACGGAGTCCTTCACGTTCTCACCATTGCCGCCAGCCTCTTTCTCCTTCCCAATCCCATCATGAACAAGGTCGCAACACTGAGTCTCACCCTCGCAAAAAAATTCAGTATGGTCATGGTGATGATAGTGGGCGTTCCTACCTGAATCAGCGGTCATGGGATTATGAAGAGATCCACAATGAGTATGCAGGACGTAGTTGTGGTAAGTTAGGACATCATCTCTGGCTTGCTAACATATAATTCAAGGCCAACGAACATACACAAAGGCAAGTAACAATCAAGACTTCAACCATAATGCCAGCAAGTCCTCTGATGAAGATGAAGACAATCATTGATCCAAACGAATGCGACTTGACAAACAACGGGGATGATGGTGAACTAGTGGTTGATTCAATTCTGGCTGGGGGTCCAAACAAACGGAAGAGATAGTAGACTGATATAGCATATAAAACACGATGTACAATTATTGTATTGATGCTTTTGATGTCTAACTGAAGTTGTATGATATGATTGAATTTGGTGATTGTTCACTTGGATCCTATTTGAGAAGTTGACTGGAGTCATTAGAACATTATGCAGTAGGATTTGGTACAAATAAAAAGGTGGTCAGACTAGCAAGGAAATTGAACATGATATTGTTATTAAAGTATTCAATAATACATTTCTCAGACTTACTATGATGAAAGGCTAAGTTGAATGGAACTAGATACACGTGAATTGGATACAATTGAAAAGCTGAGATGCTGGGAGGTGGTCGGACCAGCAAGGAAAAATTTAGCTGGTGGTCGGACCACAACTCCAGTGGTCTGACCAGACTGCTTGATGGTCAGACCATCACTCCAAGTGGTCTGACCAGACTGCTTGATGGTCAGACCATCACTCCAAGTGGTCTGACCAGACTGCTTGATGGTCAGACCATCACTCCAAGTGGTCCGACCAGACGGCCTGATGGTCAGACCATCAGTCCTGTGGTCAGACCAGGCTACTAGGTGGTCGGACCATTGACTAGACCACCAAGACCAGATGGTCCGACCAGGGTAAGGACCACTAGTGGACCACTAGGTTGGGGAGGACCAGTGGTCCTAGACCCTACATAGGCTGACTATTGCCATACTTAGGTTCACCCTAAGTTGGTATGGTCTAGGGGCAGCCTGAAGTGTTGTAGAAATCAGTCAGGGTTTATAGCAGACTGAAACTGTTTGTTTGGATGATAATCTGGTGTCTAGACATGAATCTACTGTCTGAAATAAATCTCCAAACATGTTTAATAGATGAGAAAAATAAATCTAGAAACCTGATATGACTGGCATGAACTTGGAAATGAACTCTGAACCACAATCTGAAGTGACATGGTTAGGAACACCATGTTTTGAGAAGACATGAAGAATGAATAGTTGGGCTAGTTGTTCTGAGGTGATGGTGTTGTATGTAGGAACAAAGATGCCTTGCTTTGAAGCTCAATCAATAACAACTAGAATGGCTGTGAAACCATTTGAATTGGGTAGTTGTTCTATGAAGTCAATGTATATTGAATCCCAAGGGCGACCTGGAATAGGAAGAGGCTTTAGCAAACCATATGGACGATGTCTTGGGGATTTATTTCAGCCACATTCAGTGCATGATTGGCAGTAATGTCGGATGAATTCTCGCATCTTTGGCCATACGTATTCTCAGCGAATGTTGGCTAGAGTATGGTTCTGTCTGAAATGCCCTGAGACTATGTGATCATGGTGGTGTTGTAATATGCGTAGTTGAAGGTCAAGAGCATCGGGGATCCATAGGCGATTGTTTTGCCAAAGTAAGCCATCTTCATCTATAGTCCAGTTGGAAATGCTGTCGTTAGCCTTGGTATACATGTTGGATCAGTGGATTGAGCAGTTTTGATATCAGTGCGAAGTTGGTGTAGATCCATAATAACACTGGCTCGAAGTAAGGGTTCTTTGATGAAAGTCACCGAAAGTGAGGCCCAAAGTTGATCAGTGAGTGATAGTCGGAGTTGATCAATGGAAATTATCGGCCTAAAATTATCGGCATTAGCATTGGTGAAGGTTGCAATATCCCCCTCTTTTCAATAGACGTCCCATCGTCTAGTTAGTGTATCAGGCTTCCTACCAAGTCTACCTGGTCAGAATCTTATCACCATATTGAATGCCGAAAGGTACTCTGACCAACAAACTTGTCGTCTTGTAAGAACTTTGGTGGTAGTGAAGTATTTCAGATTCTTGTGATCAGTGATAACGTCAACAGGTAATGATGAACCTTCAAGATAGTGACGCCATTTGGTGAATGCTTTGAATATCTTTGTCGTGAGTATCGTAGTTGATTTCGGTATCAGTGAATGATCTAGACAAGAATGCGATGGGGTGAATGTCATCATCAAGGACAATAGAGAGGATAGCTGCCAATGCATAATCGGAAGCATCTGTTTCAACAATGAGTTGCTTTCTGGGTATCCAATGCGATAGGATTGGTGCTTGAGTGAATGCTTCTTTGAGTGTATCAAAAGTGAGTTGGCATTGAGATGACCATTGCCAAGGAACATTTTTTCTGGTTAGTTGAGTAAGTGGAATGGTGATTTCTGAATAGTTGAAAATGAATCAGCAATAGAAATTGCAGAAACTGAGAAAAGATTGAATGTCTTTGATTTTGCGAGGTGTAGGCCATTGAGTGATAGTGTCCACTTTGTCAGAGGCCATTCGGAGACCATTCAGCAAAAGGATATAGCTGAGGTATTTGATGGTATCTGTGTTGAATTCACATTTGAATGGGTTACAGAACAAACCATGTTGGCGAAGTCGCCAAAGGACTTCCCAAACATTTGCCCGATGTGATTCTTGATCATCCAAGTAGATTAGTATGTCGTCAAGATAGACAACTACTGAGACATCAAGCATATTGGCAAAGATGTCATTGACAAAGCATTGGAAGGCTGCTGGAGCATTAGTGAGGCCTTCAGGAATAACACACCATTCAAAAGAGCCATAGCGAGTGCAGAATGCTGTTTTCCATTCATCACCAGGAGCAATGCGAACCAAGTGGTAAGCATGCTTAAGGTCAAGTTTGGTATAGACCTTGGCCTTGCAAGCAGTATTGAGCAAGTCAGTGATAAGTGGTAAGGGATATCAATCTTTCTTGGTGATTTTGTTGAGACCACGCAAAGTTGTAAACCACTGTTCTTTTTCTTGACAAAGAGAACAGGTACCATGTGATGAAGAGGTAGGTTGGATGAAGCCACTAGCAAGGTTTTCATCAATGAATTCGTGTAGTGCTTTAAGTTCAGCTTCAGAGAGTGAATAGATATGACCTAATGGTTTTGCCCCTTCTTCAAGATCTATGTGGAGATCATATGGTCGATGTTCTGGTAGAGTCTTCACCCCTTCACTTGAAAAGACATCAGCAAAGTCATGATATTTGGTTGGGACATTGGAAAGGTCCACAGGTTCAGCAGTTGAACTTGCCCTACCTGTAGCAATCGGATTATTGAGTCGAATAGTGAATTGTTGAGAGCCTGCTTCGCCAACCTCTACCACTGAAAGGTCCGCCACCATTACCACCACCGCCACCATCATCACTAGGAGGATCATCACCAGGAGGTGTTGGAGGAGGAGGTTCACTGTGAATTTCTTCGATTTCCTCTTCTCCTTCATTATTGGGTGGATTGTCTTCTTCAGGTGGTGGGTTTGGGTCTGGATCTGGAACCAGAGGTAGTCTAGGTGATTGTCTTGCCGAATGATCAGCAAAGACATATTCCGATGAGCACATCTTTCCAACCTGATCATTACCTAGGTAGTTATAATACTCTCTACCTTGGTTTTGCAAGTATCGCACTTCCACATACTCACGATTACCTTGTTGTATAATTGAATGACTGACGACATTGCTTGAGAGTAGGTCAGGTATCTGCTGAATAACTGGTGCCAAAGATACTGGCGAAGCAGGTACCGGAGTGTTATGGTGAGGAGGTGCATTTGGATTTACTGGAGTAGGTCATTGGGATGCCATGCTCTGTCAGATTTGACCTAATTGTTGTTGACTCCGAGTTACATCTTGGAGGCTTTGGAGAGCAAGTCAGTCTTTCCTTTGCTGTTCAACTTGCTGACGTTCAACTTCCTGATCCTGTTGTTCCGATATCAATGATCTAGTTTGATTTAGTGTTTCCATGAAATCAGCGGTTACTGGGCCAGGTGTAGTTGATCCCCTTGTAGTCGTGATATATGACCTTGAAACAAAAGGTGAATCATCAGGAAGATAGAACTGACTGTCTGAACTGTGAACCGGAGTGACTTCAGCATGAGAAGGTGTAGCTGGAATATATTGCAATTGTGATGGAATACAAGTTGGAGTTGTAGGTGTAGTAAACCTGAGGTGTATTGAGAGGTAAAGGACCTTCTTCCAGAATTGGTTGAGAGGCCAGTGAACTGAATGAGTGTCTGTCTTTATTTTGAGGAGTGCCAAAAATGGGCGCTCCCTGAAACATAGAACTCATCAGTGATCCGAGTCAGAGAGAGTTTAGAAATACTGTAAGGACTATGCTGAATGCAAGCCCGAGATGTATAGACAGATATGGCTTGTAGAAAACCCTTGATAAGAATACTAAGGTAAACCCTTTGGGTATGCCCTCTGCTGGATCGTGGGTTTAGGCAAAGGTATTGGCAAAGCCTCAGTGGAGTGAGGGCTGATACCCGGTTAGAGAGGAGTTAGAGAGAATAGAGTATTGAGCATAATCCAAGTTGATTTCTAAACTGAAGTATACAACACTGGTGCTAGGCTTATATACTAAAGGCCATGCTATATACTTTAGTTGATAATAAAGAAATATCAAAAGGGACTATTTATGAATGTTATGTAATATGAATGTTAGTAAGAGAAATGAATGCAAGGATATAAACAGAACAAGGAATAGATATAATGAGAACAAGGGCTTTTAAGGGCCAGTTGATTAGTCTAAGTGCATGGATGTAACAGGTTCACATTATCAGGATGAGCCAACTGGAGCCGACAAATGTGAGGGAGTTGGTTTTGGTCAGTTCAGGTTGGCTCCTCCCTGATGAATTCTCACTGGGATCTACCTCTTGTTCCACCACTCCTACAACAGGGGAAATGATGTAATCCAACAGTATCCATTTAAGTGCTCATCCAGCGCTTGTTTTTCTTCCTTATGAAATGATCCAAGTATTTAGGGTGAGCCAAAACTTGGTGTTGTACTGGTATGTACCTCAATAGCCACCTTCATTATGCATTTGCACTTGATTTGTACTGTACTGCCATTGATTGGATTATAGTTGAGAGTAAGAAGTTTCTCAAAGTGTCGGAAGGTTGAGGAAAGTTATTCTATTCTTTCACTATTGCGATCGGCATTACCCGGAATTAACGGTTTGACAGCAAGTAATGTCCAAGTAATGTCAGAGCGATTCAAGTTGAATCTAGCTTTATCTGAAAGATAACTGACAGTACCCAAGATGCCCGAGCGACATGATTGCCAAACGTGGGACAATCGCATTGGGTGATTAAGACTACGAACAGCCTAAGATGCGATCAGAAAAAAACTTAATCGGGAAATTGGAAGGCTCGGGGATAATAGTCAAAGATTAATTAGGAGCACAGAATCAGTATTTGAGAAACAGTCGCTTAAAGACTGGGGTCGTGAATCCACCCAATTCGACATATGACCAACCGCGAATCTTTGATTCGTTGAGGATTCAGTCAAGTGTGGTAGTTTGGTAGTTATTTTCGGTAGTGGGCCCGCAAGTTCTTCTTATCGTAGTTCTTGATAAATTGAGTCCCGAATCACGGAGAATCACATTCAACGCATATTGCTTCTTATAAATAAGCCATGTATAGAAGTTTGGCTTGCTAAAAACGGTAAGGACCGCGCTTAGTAAATTCGGCAGCTGCGCAGCTGACCTCACTGCACTTGGCCGCAACTCTAAGTTTCCACAAGGATTCTCTCGCTGAATTCCCCTGTTGTCTGAGCTCCTAAGTGGATTCGCAGCGCCACCGAGTATTAGGAACCCGTATGCATGATGACGTACTGGACAAATACTGGAAATAGATTGATCACGAGCTGATAATGTCAAGATATCGACGAGGCTTTGCCTCAGCAGGAGGTTGGACTCGTAGAGAACCTTCTGTGATAGTGACCTGAATTCTTTGTCTCGCACTGTCTCACTCGATCTTCTGTCAACTTGGACAGTGTTCTCTTTATATCGAGCTCGACGATAAGAGTTGCTGAAGCGCTGGCTTAACAGAAGCGCCGTGTCTCCTACATCGAGACTTGCTCTGGAGCTGTCTGACCTCCCGGAATTTCTCTTGCTCGGACTTTTTGATAGCCTAGACTTCTCCGTCTTGATCTCTCGTCAACGTAAGCTCCGTTACCCGTGAAGTCGGACTTCGAATTCAATGACGTGAACCCGGGTAGACTAGTCCCTTGACTTGTCGCCACATATGTTGCTGTATGCCAATCATTACGAAGCCCGACGAAGCCCGACTGGGCCCTACCGGCTGACGATCTGATTTCGTTCTTGCGTACCTTTGTCAAAACGCACATGAACCATCACGTTCCCATGTACATATTAACTTTGGCATCAATCAACAGTCAATGATCATCAAAGTCGCCATCCGACTGACTATATGACCTCGGCGAAAACCTGGAAACGGTCCTTCCCTTCACCCTCAATGGCTCAGATATCGTTGGCAAAAGCAGAGCTAATAGCTTTGTTTCTGGGTATGATACCGCTCGTCCACTCGGTGCTTCCGTTGTTAACGATTATACAGAATGCGTCTTCTATGGTTGGCTTTGCATCATGTCTCCGCTCCTCTCCGTTCTAACATGATGCAAAGGCATCTTCCTGATTCTCTATGCTGTAACCATGTTAGTCTGGTTCAGCAACCGAAGCCGGAAATCAAGTTATAGGGCCATTGGAGCTCCTGTCGTGACTGTGATGGTGATGTTAGCCTTGGCTGTACGTATATTGTGTTATCGCAAGTCCAAAGTCTCACTTCTGTAGCATCTCATTATCGACTTTGTTCGAGTTGTTGAGGCCTTCATCACACAAGTCGATGATTTCCAGGATGGGGCAAATGGATATTACGCAGTGCTTAATAACCCTTTGGAAGTAGCGAAGACGGTCGTGTATGCGACCCAAACAACCATGGGTGACGCAGTAATGGTATGCCTTCTTGTTTGGTCTTCAACATCAGTTGAAGTTGACTAGATTTGGCGTCTCTCTGTCGTCTATAGCCGCTCTCTTTATGTTACCATTCCGATGCTTATTTTTCTCTTGATCAATACAGGTGCGTAAGATCACCTCATGCAAATAGCTCTCCTTAGTATTCAGCCGTTGGGTACATCATTCCCTGGGTCCTATACGAAGCAAAGCCGGGAGACAACATTTTCGTAACAGCAAAAGCCTGGATTACGACGTTCTTTGTTCTGACTCTCTTTATCAACGTAACAGCAACAAGTAAGTGTTTTGACTCGATAGCTCGGTAGTCGCTGACACTCGCAGTTGGGATCGTCTACCGAATTGTATCTCACAATTTCAGCCTTGGCCAGATAAGATTCGCCAAGACCAGCAATCTCATGCCAGTCGCTATAATTGTTGTAGAAAGTGGGGCAATATACGCATCGAGCGTGCTTGTATTGCTCGTTACCTATCTCTCCGGGTCAAATGGGCAGTATCCAGCTTTAGATGTCGTCACACCCGTGGTGGTACGTTGCGATTCTGCTATTAGAAACTCACTAATTCGACACTAGGGAATTGTGTTTTGTCTGATTGTCCTCCAACTACATTTCCGTCTGGATCATGTAGGCGTTAACGCACCGAGCAGCCACAGCTCGCCTCCACGGAGTGTTCCTGGTTATCCTCTACAACCGTTGTCAATTCATGTTACTCAGACCCAGAATATTGACAGCGATGAAGAGTACGGCGGTTCAAAGCCTAGTCAAGCGGCTTTGGGTCCGTTCAGTGTACAGTAGGCTGGTTATGCATCGGTCAACTAAGTCCAGCTTAGGGGCGCTTTGATGCATTGTATCGATTTGTTCACATGGGTTTACTTTGAAGTCAAAAGGGTCGAATAGTGATATCGTGTAACTAATACATATCGGACGGCATTCGATACCCAGGGATTGTACACAGGAGCTTTTTGAATGAAGTTTAGCCTTGATTCAAGCGCCAGCCTGAAATTAAGACTAGAATGTCGATAGACCGTCAACGCGTCAACATTCGCTTGGGAGAAGTTTCTTCATTTCCCATCGGTTTCTCATTGATTCGGAGGTAGATCTGCTTCAGTTCCCACACTCAGTGTTTAAAGGCACTCCCTCGGACTGAGATTCGTAGCGTGGATTGAAACTTCCCAAGACGAATAGGAAGACAGCTTTCGGACCCGATATTGACACACCGTGTCAATAAGCAAGCAAGACTAAATCTTGTTCACTGAGAATTGCTGCAATGCACAAACTGGAGAAACGACCTGATAGATGGCAAGATTGCCCGACTCACGAGCACATACTTAGTCTCGGAGACTGGGCTGAAAACTTTGAATCAAACTTTTGAGCGTATATCAATGGAATCTCTCAATCACTGGAATGTTTACACGACTATCAGTACTATCAGTGATCCAGATCCGTTTGTTGAGAAGCAAGCATCCTGTCCGATACAGTGTCGAACGCGGCGGGTGTATGGCTGTGTATGGTCTTGTTTGTTCCGAAATCACGCAACGCCACTCTAACCGTGATGTCCCAGCGCCTGGTGCCTAACCATATTGCAGACGGTGTATTTCAATTTCAATAGTGTGTATGCAATTCGGAAAGAAATAATTGCTAAACATCGTTTAGTACGTGCGTTGACCAAGCGTTGACGGACAAATTCGGGTGCAATCTGGGTGTCTTCTTCCATGCGGTTCCTGTTTGGTTCCTGCCTAGATCATTGACGCGGTAAACTGGTTTACAGGGTGTGTACCACTGTCTCATTTGTTCTCATCTCAGTCACTTAGTCAAATTTAGTGCTGACGCGCTGACGAGCCACATCGTGTATCTGGCTCTTCGCTGCTGGGAATGCAGTGATCGTAACCACTCTACCTCAAGCTAAAGACATCTGTCTTTGCAACGCGCGTTACATTGTAGGTGTTCCTGCGTCAAGCGTCACTCCATCGACCGACTGTTACTCTTGCTAGGATCGATTCTATTCTTCAAGGAACAGTCCTTGTCCGTCTCTACAGGGAGGGTGCTTGCCTGCATGGTAACCTGTAGCGACCTCGGGTGATGTGCATACCCATGGCATCCCCAGAGCATCCACGCGGGAAGGGACGGCAACGAAACATCTTCTTCCCATATCTCAATTGCTTCCGCGTTGGCTCCCGCGTTTGACCCTGCCCTGTCGCAGTGGTTGTCTCCTTGACTATACTACGCATACGTATACCTATACTTAGGCACCGACCTCTCGCATTCTTCTCACACCTCCGGTTCCATGTGTCGCTGCGTTCTCCGGAGGAATGGGATTCGGTTGCCTCATGTCGGAGCGCTCCAGGGACTAGATTTGTCGCAAGGGAGACGTGCGTAGATGGGAGCAACTTTCTTTCAGAGAGACAGGTGTGTAGACTTCTTTGTTTCATTCAGGAAGCTGATATGGCCCCAGTCAGTCCGGGTGCTTGATGTTTATAACATTACATTCACATGTATGGTATGCGTCTATCGCACATTTCGAATTCAGGTATAACGTTTATATTATGATCCCTACGTGGACGAAACGCAGAAGTATTGTCCCTGAATGAGCGGCTGGGGTTGTAGCAAACTCTACGGTAAGCAACAGAAGGGGTATAACACAACTAGCTCGAAAAACAGCTACTCAAAATCCATCGAGACAGCTGTCAGAGTCGGATGTAACGATGGGCGGAGTGAATGTATCCGCTACCGCCTGTTCTGTCTTCAACGAAGATGAAGACGAGGGATGCGGGTGATGCTTCTTCCTCCGTCCAGGAGGAGGCTTTCCCGGCGTAGGTGGATGCGGTAAGAAGAGAAGTGCACGATCAAACTCCTCTTGGGAGGACGTACGAGCGAATGGGCTATGACCGCCGCCACTCGAGAAGGAAAACGAAAAATAAGGATTAATGGATGAGGAAAGGGGAATTGGGGAATCTAGATCGTCGCTCGATTCTGTTGCACTGCTCACGTCGGGGACTAGAGCGGGATATGCTAGCTGTGTTTGTGATGATTCGGAGGTGAGGTCGTCGTCGTCATCGTCATCGTCTAGTGGTTCAGCTTCACAAGCTTCGAACGCACGAGGATGGAAGTAGCTTCGTTTGGGTGAAACAGGTGTGTAGACTCTTCCACCTCGCTCAGGAAGCTGACATGCATTAGGTGAGACATCGATGGGAGCACGGTCGTATACACTAGCTGAATGCGTACTCCCAGAGGAGGATAAGACGGGTGTAGCAGGAAAGTGGACGTGTGGCGAGAAGAGTGGGTTTCGGAGCTGACAGCGAGCGAATGGAAGTGCAGGTGTCGTTGGATTTGGATCGACTTGTGAAGTCCATGAAGCCTTGAGGATTGGCTGAAGCGACATGGGCGTTGGAGGAACAAACAACTAAGCACTGCGATCCGAAACCAACGGCAGGACGACGCAGTCGCCCTGCGAACATCAGCTAGTTATAAAGCACGGGCCGCGAACGTCATTAATAGAAATCGATGGGTTTACACACCGTGATAGGCAGGTGGTAGTGGAGAGATGTAACGCGGATAGCTCTGCCGACACAGCCACCAAATGACGTCAAATGTTTTCTGAAACACGGAACTAGATGATGGACGTTGCAAAAATTCGTATAGATTATACACAAAAACAACCTTTTTGTAAACGACGACGACCAGGCTACAATGTTCTGCAAACACCAGTGTCACCACACCACACCGAATAACCTGGTAAACGTTTTTTTTCCATCGCTTAGTGCTCCACAACAGCCCTGGGAGGGTAAGCTATCGCGGCAGCACCCGTGGACAAGACGGCAGTAAACGAAGGGAAAGCGGAGAACGGATCATTGGGCGTAGGCGAGAGGATGGCCTGGGGATTTGCCTGTTTAGCGAATGATGTGCGAGATAACGGGCTCAGCATGGATGACAACCCAATAGGCTCCAACGGTGTTCTCCTGGGAAGTCCAGGACTCCACAGAGCACCGTCCTTGCTTCCGAAAATGAACGAAGGGGCAGTATCGTTCTTCCTCGTGATCACCGTGTTGTTGTTGTGAGGTTGCTCGAGCGTAACGGAACGCCAGAATTCTTGACTGAGACGGTCTTCGTCGATGGTTTCTACTGCCTCAACAGCAGACGAAAGCTCTTCTACTGGACTAAGCATTCTGCGTGCCAAGGAAACTTGGTGCTCACTGGATTCAGCACCGATGGTGGTTTTGGGAACTGTTTGTGTGACAGGGACGTTCTCCTTGGTACTCGCATCTGATGCTGTGGGATAGGGCGAACGAGGGAATTTGAGCAGCGCATTGCCGAGGTCGTCTCTAGGCAAGAGCGGTGGCTTCTTCGCAGCAAGAGTCTGCTGGAAACGAAGACTGGCGCGAGATTGTTTGACCTTTGCAGGTTTCGTAGGTTCCGCCGCAGGAATGGGTGGAGGCTCTAGTTTGAACTCTGCCGCCTCGGTGATAGGAGTGTAGTAAGTTTCATCAAGGGAATCTGCGCTCTGGTTTTTGAATACGCCGGTGGTAAGTGAAAACAATGCATCAGCGGGACGCGCAAAAGAGTTGGGCGATACAGTTATGGCAGCACGATCGTAAGTATTCGGCGAATGCGTAAAAAATGTCGATGTCAACTTGGCCGAAGTGGGGAAGCGAACATGGGGAGATGTCGCAGACGGAGAAACGACGTGAATGCTGAAGCTCGCAGAGAGCGCGGAAGGCGACAAAGGCAGTTCCGTTGGACGCCTGAGGATGGACCTCGGCGTGGTGGGGCTTTTCAGTACAGTTGGCGAAGCCAATCGCATGAGGGGTCTAGCAGACATTGTAACGGTCTAAGGTTGTGAATTGAAATTTGAAAATGGAAGGGTCCAACTCCTTGGCCAGCAAGGGCTATAACACGATTAGCGGGGGTCAATGGGCGTGTAGAGAACTCACGTTGTGGGCGTCAACGTCGTAAAAAGTCGTGAAAAACAAAAGCTTTATAAACTACAAGGTTAGCTTGCAGTTTTATGTAACGGCGTTACCATAGTGAGACTAGCACCGCACGCGAGATTCACACATGTGACACGTACAGCCCTTATAATAATCGGAAACATAGCACACTGTACAGCATAACGCCGCATACTAGCAATTGCATCCGATTCGTTAACGGAAGTTGCAGAATCTTTGTCTGCCTTCAAGATGTCCTAGCCTTGGCCTCAGTGGCTGCTCTTGGGGCTGCTACGCGATGTTAATTTGAAATCGGGTAAATACGCTAACCCTGCTATTGTTAATCGTTAATCCATCACCGGCTAAATCCTTGAACCGTGCTCTAGTACGCTTCCTGTAACGGCAGACTGTCCTGTGCTTTGCGCATCCAAAGGAGATGTTATCTGATATTATATCTTTAAATTTCAAGAGGCGTTATCCTGCGTTATCCTGCATTTTTGTGCATCGGCAACGAAAAAACCGGTGTACGTACCAATGATGCCAAGAGTCAAGTGGGCGCCGTGTATAGCGCGTATACCGAGCTTACCGCTCATTATCATGGTTAGTCTGCTACGATTATGCCTTACTCAGCCTAAACTTGTTTCACGAGTTGTAATAGGAGGCAACAAGAGCTGCAGTTCCGAAACCGTATCTCTTCCGGAATCATAAGGCCCGGAATCCTATATATAATGACTGAGTCGAGTATTCGTCGACTGTCATTTGAGCTTACTCTGCATCACATCAGACTTTCGGATGGCCGTATGGACTCTTCGATTAGATGCAAGCCTTCCTGTAAAAAAAAACAACAACAAAGGACTGACGGAGAACGCACGACGATCGTGGTGCGTACGGAACGTACGTTAAATTCAGCATGCTACACGTCCGGCTGCCGGTTTAGAGAGCTACGCGAGCTACATGCTTCACATGGACCAAAATCTTCGCTGTACGTTGCTTCAGCTGTCCACCTCGGTTGCGGAATCTTGTTCTTGTTTCCCGGTAGCTTAGGATCGTTGGTGAGTTGGAACATACACCATCAGCGCCTTGATTATAGACACCGTGAAGAATCTTCCTGGACTATTCATACGCGTACGGCAGATAAGTCACCGAAGCCCGGGAAAGAAAGACAGAAATATCTCATCAAGCGCTGTTCCCTGTCCGAATAATAGCCATTTGGTGCTTCGTCGCTTCTCCATCGTGGTCTTGCATTTCTGCAAATCTGAATAGTTGGAATTCTGATGCATTGCCTGGTTAGCGGGCAGTCGAGTTGATGAGGTGATATGCATCATCATTTGATTCGAATGGCGTTAGTGGCAGCTGCTTCTATCTGACAAGTCCTTCATAGCTTTTCGAACGACGCTGACTACATCCATTAGTGAGACCGGCTGTCCATGCGAAAGTATCTTGCTACGTCCGTGAGAACACTCTTTGAGAAAGCTATCCAATTTGTGCATCGAAGCTTTATTCCATCCGTCTGTAGCGATCGTGTATTCAACGTCTTCGCGAAGAGGCTTTACACACATAGTCGGGTGGTCCAGTCAAGTTGATAAGCGTATGCCCGAATGCCTAAAAATAACTGAGATCTGCCAAATTCAATAAATGATACTGACAAACGAAGTGGAATGCGCTGCAAAATCAATCATCAGAATGCGGTACGACATGAATTGTTTTCTCGTGCGGGGGCGCTGCGTCCAGAAGCCACGTTATAAGTATCATATCTCCTAGAGACTCCTATCAGAAGCAAGCCTGATTGATGGGAACGTTCACATGCAGATCTTCCTGGCCAGACACGGCGTTTTCGTGACGAGTTTACTCGTCAAGGCGATGCTGAATCAAGGGTGCAAGAGTACCGATAGCTTGACGCGTTTTGGTTGGTTGGTTAGGTATGTATTCTGAAATTCGCTTTGAGATGATCAGAAGACCTATGGTTGGAGGAAAGGGGGACATTGATTTATGATCGGTCCGTAATTTCGGGCTTCTATAACTGTGGCTTCCATCTGCGCCCCACTAAGGGCCATCCTAATTGTTCGTCCCTGCCTTCACAAAGTAAGCAATGGATATAGAATGATACGAAGCCACACATCCTTGTAATCCAATTAGAATCGGATGAAAATAAGCTTCACATATCATCCAAGCAGATAGCGAATGCCAGTCTTCTGCAAGTGATATTTCGTCGGCAAAGACCGCCGCCACTTTAGCTGTGATTTCTCAAAGTTCGGACCTATGTTTCGTGTAACAGAGCCCTTCAACACGTCAATGTGATAGTCTCGAAAGCTCACCTTCCATGTCATAGTGTATCCTAACTGGAACCACTCGTAATAGGCATGTAAGAACTGGATCGTCACTACAAACCTCGAAATGGCGTGTGGAGACTAGAACACCTCGTCTGGTACCCGCTGCGGCTCATCGATCATTCTAGGGACCCAAACGACCACTTGCCATTTGCCCAGCAGACCTATTCGGATTTTGAACGCCCTGCCATGAAACTGGATTTGTGAACTCTAATCATTACTACAACTTAAAACAAACCTTCCGTATTCCTGAAGCAAGTCTCTAACATGGCCGAAGTACTTGGTGGAACCAAAGCAAGAAAAAAGCAGACCAGGGAATCCGATAGTGGGATGTCCGTAGCCAAATAGGTTCAATAAGTCTAAGAAAAACGAAGACGAGGGGTGAAGCAGTAAGTATCGTTCATTAGAGCTGGTCAACTCATTCAGGTGAGTACCGAGCAGCTGAGCCTCGGAGCAAATTAGGAGTATTCATAGAAATACTACCATGACTGGCCCTGTTCGCTCTCGAGCTCTGATGGGCGTTTAACTTGGTGCAATAAAGGGAGCCGGTGGTGACGGGCTTGAGGCTTGAGGAGGTCCGAATCGGAGGAAAAGGGGCACCTGGTAAGGCCCTAATGCTATCGCAGAACGTCAGAGACGCTGAGCGTCTATCATCTGAAGTTGGCTAGGACACTCACGAAAAACAGAAATATTTTGTCCGCCAATCCGTTTCTTCTACTTATAAGTCAGTCTGATTGAACTGAAACTCTTATTGTAGGTCTAACCGGAATCTGACGCGATTCGGCACAGCGTTCCAATCATAAAACTGAGTTGGATCGATTGAATGACAGTCCTCTTGCAGTAGGGGTCTAAGACCGGCCAAAAAAACTAGACATGTCGAGTATTGCCCCCGAGAAAGCGACGGATAGCAGGCCTTTTCTTTTATCCTATAATCGCACGTCCCGGAATCAGATTTACTTACAAATGTGAATATGCGGATCGACATCGCGTTTTCCGCAAGACTGTATAGAGCTCTGGAGGCTATCCCGTGCCTCAGATAAATGGATAAGAGTAAACCAAGTAGACGGCCATGGGCGCTTAGAATAGTTAGCGCCTTACACTGATTAGTCTCTTTGGGCAAAATACCTGCATTCACGATCTTAGATACAACAGTGTATGCACTTACCTTTCTTGCCGAATATACAAGTATGAATGTTCATTTGAACGTCCACAATGGTAGGGAAATCATGACGGAATGAAATTTACTGGCATTGCTTCGTGGGATACGTCCAAGTGTTAGCCAGTCGGCAGCGCGGAAATAAAGTAGGTTCTTCACGGTCGCAACAATGAAGAGCCTTAGGAATGCCACACAAATTTTGAGGAAGAATGCTTCGAGCATCTTCGTGATGTATACTGATCTCACCTGTACGATGTGTGCCTGTCGTTAGTGGAGGGCAAGAGGTCCGAGTCAAATGAGTATCTGTTGCATCCGTCATGTTTTGTGGTCTGAATTTCACTGTGACTTGGGCGAAGAAATACTCGACACAACCATCAAGCAAGGAATGTGGAGAGTGAATGTCGTAAAGTGGGACCGTTGTGACCATCAAAAAACTTTTTTATTTGCATCTGCGACTAGCGATTGTCAGAGTACATATCATAAGCGAACAGCAATCCGCTTACCGCCCGATGGTGGTCTGCGCAAAGTTTGGATCGATACACGTGACAAACGTCACAATTGTGACATGCGTCGCTCTCTGACGCCACTCTGACGCCTATGCCGTGCCATTCGTTCTCCCAGTTTTAATTCCCGAAACTAGGATGCATAAAAGCAGCCAATTACTCTGCTGAAGTTGTAAATTCTTTGCGTGTCAATATGGCGAGCTGATTTGCTGAACCGTTTCATCAAATTCACGTTCAACTTGAACTGACATCAGCTTTCATCCAAGTAGTCGAGGTAAGCCCATACCCGTATTGGACCCAAATCGTTATTATGTACAGGCAATCCTTTCGCCTGAAATAACATTCTTACCGACTCGGACCCGCCGTATCGCATTCATTCAGCTCTACGCCAAACGGACCCGGAAGCAAATCAATGAGGAAGCTTGGACCGCGGATGATATTTTCCGATGAAATTTCTCCTATATGGTACCCTTTATCCCTCCATAAGTGTGAATCACATCGTACTCACGGATTCCCCAGTCTTCTCCTCATACTACTCTTATTTGCCAGAAAAGACAGCAAATTTCTCGAGAAGGCATGCACCTGCCTCGCTGGTGAAAGACGACCCTCTTTCTAAACAAGTCCACCCCTGAAATGCTCGTAGTCTGGAGAGAGATGTGCATACATGTCTCGTGAGCGTATTCGTTCTTTTGTCAGAAGACCAATCCGCAGGTACAATCATTTCAGTTAAGCGACCCTATACCCTTCAGACTGGAACAGATTCCGTATTATAGCTTTCTCTCAGTGGTTCGTTTGTTTTCCGTAAGCTTTGCCTCTACTCACTGGTTGGCTGAAGTATGGTCTCTGAAACCCGATGACGGTTCCAAAGACGGTCCTCTCCGTCCAGCCAACTAATCCATGTTCACTTTGGGGTAGCTGAAATGCTTATGGTGCCTCCTGGAGACTCTATCCTGCGATATTCAGCATTTTGGACAGGAACTCCAAGCGGAGAATTCATTAAGTGCTTACTCGAGACAATAGACGCCCATAGTTTCACTGCTCAGGTACGTCTCATCTCACATGCCATTACTACGAATACACCCTTTTGTAGTAATTGTATAACGCCTTGCTCTCAACTCGCGGACTACGTCAAGTTTCACGCTTTTGTGTCTCAGGTCGATTGTTTCGCCCAGATCTTGGGAGTCATCTGTCGAACGTCTTCTGTAGAGTCAAGTCGCTCGAGCAACAATTCGTATGCAAGTTTTGCTCGGTATGATCACTACAATATTGTTTTCTTACCGTCTGACATTCGTATGCTGTAGAAATGGTTGTCTACGTTGTGAGCAGCTCTCGAAAGGCATTCTCATTATACAAGATGCATTGAAATTTTGATTATGGGCCGTAAGATTCTTTACATCTAAACACGCCCGTCTCAAGAAAGATGTATGTGTCTTCTCGTGAGCGCAGAGACGCAATGCCAACCTGATATGCTGCAAGTTGTCCGAAATTGGCCAAACGACGAAGGATTTTCACAACGTCGTACTGCGCGTTATGTTCTCTTGGTAATCAAAACCATTTGCAGGTAAATGATATCACCATCTTCGCTCTCTTTTTGGCTGAACCCTCGCAGGCTTGACCAGAACATGTCCTTTATTGAAACTTTCCCTTAGAGCTTGATATGTTCCTCTCTTGCAGACTGTTTACTGATTCGCTGCAGCATGATCGCTTAAAACCGATGACGGCCTAGCCATTAATCGGCGACGTTCGAATAGTTGAAACGTGAAACGCCGAGGCAATTGCCCGTTTTACTGCATGCTCCATCGTCCAACATCACTTGACATGAGGCATCTCGGGAGTACAAGCTTCACGCGACCGGAGATAGCGTTTCATAAATTTCATTGGTTCAGCGCTTATTTGAGACAGTAGACGCCCATGGTCTAAAAGGTGAATTATGTCCACTTGATGTGCCTATCATCTCACATCGTATGATCTCTACGATGCATTCCTTTTGTGGGGGTGTAGAAATTAACCCACTAATTGTCATAACGCTTTCGTTAACTCGCTGACGAGCTTCGGTGGTACGTCTTGGGTACGTCACGTTTTACATTGGTTTTACATTTCTGTTTCCAAGCTTATTGTTAAAGCCAGATACTACGTCCATCGAACAGTATTAGGTTAAGCCGCTCAACCGGTAGTTTCCATCCCGTTTTTTACTTTTCCGCCCGATGGTGGTCTGGATCGATACACGTGACAAACGCCACAATTGTGACATGCGCTCTGACGCCCATTCCGTGCCATTCGCCCTCCCAGCTTTGATTCCTGGGATGATTAACATGGCGAGCTGCTTTGCTGAACCGTTACATCAGAATCACGTTCAGGTTGCTTTCATCTAAGTAAGTCTATACCCGTATTGGACCCCAATAAGGTATTCGTCATTCTCGTCACATATAATTGGGTTGGAAAAGAACCTGCCGTCCAGAAGCAAACTTAACACTTCTGAACTTGGGGTTCTGACGCCAGGCGGCCTGAGCATCGGAGTGAGACCGACGACCCAATTGTTACTATGTACAGGCAATTCTTCCTCCTGGAATAACATTCTTGCCGACTCGGACCCGCCGTATCCAATTAGCTCCAGTAGCTCTACGCCAAACTTGAACGGACACCGGAAACAAGTCAATACAAAGACCTCTTGGACCGCCGGATGATACTTTTGGACGAACGTTTTCTGATACCACACGTATATGTGGGACCCTCTCTCTTCAGTAAGTGCAACATTGGTGAATTACACCGTAGCCACAGATGACTCTCTTCGAAACAATCCACCAATGAAACGTTCGTAGTCTCGAGAGAGATGTACATGTCCTCTCATGAGCGTATTCCGGCAGAGACCTGTTGCCAACGTGGTTCCAATAAGCTGCGAATTTTCGCTTGTTTAACCAAACGATAGCCCTACGGCGTACCGGATCCCAATCAAAACTTTCTGTCAGTGGTTCATCTGTTTTCCGTAGGCTTTGCCTCTCCTCCAGTATGGTCCTTGAAAACCGATAACGGTGCTCCGTCAAACTAATCCATCGTTGAAATATCTGAAACGCCTGTCGTGCCTCCCAGCGATTCTGACATCCTACGATATTCAGCATTTTGGATACCAATTGCAGGCGAAGAATTTAGAGCGCTCACCACACGTCGTTGGAGAATAGGCGCCCATATTTTCAAGTACGCTCTCACTTAAGCTAATTGTGTCATAATGTGCTCTTCTCTCAGCTCGCAGACGAGTTTCGGTGGTACGTCAAGTTTCACGCTTTTGTTTCTCAGGTGTTTCGCCCATATCTTGGAAGTCGTCTGTCGAACGTCTTCTGTAGGGTCAAGTCGCTCGAGCAACAATTCGTATGCAAGTTTTCGCTCGGTATGATTACTACAATACGTCTGTTTTCTTACCTTCTGACGTTCGTATGCTGTAGAAATGGTTGTCTACGTTGTGAGCAGCTCTCGAAAGGCATTCTCATTCCACAAAATGCGTTGGAATTCTGTTATGGGTCGTAAGGTCCTTTACCATTCCAAAAACGCCCGTCTCAAGAAAGATGTACGTGTCTTCTCAGAGCACATTCGGCAGAGAGACCATATGCTGCAAGTTATCGCTCGCACAACTCGCCAAACGACAGGGGATCCTAACAACGCTGTGGCTTTTCCTCTTGTAGACTTGTTTACTGATCCGCTGTAGCATGATTATCGAAACAGACGACGGCCTAGCCATTCACCCAGCGACAGCCGAAACGTGGAACGCAGGGATGATTGCCCGTTTTACTGCGTGCTACCTCGTCCAACATCGCTTGACGTAAGGTATCTTAGTAGGGGACAAACTGCAGGCGATCGAGAATCATGTCTCGTTGGTTTAGCGCTTAATAGACGTCCATGATTCAAAAGGTGAATTATGTCCACTCGATGCATGATTTCTCACAGTTCGTATGATCCTATGCATCCTTTTTGTAGGACTGTATGTATAAAATAACCCACTAACTGTATTGCAACACTCTCATAAACTGGCTGACGAGCTTCGGTACGTCAAGTTTTACGCTTCTGATTGTTGTGTTGATATCAGCAAGTCGTCCATCGAACAGTATTAAATTAAGCCGCTCAACCCGTACTTTCCATTATGTTTTCGTTCAGGCCCGTTTTCTTACTTTCCCAGCCTATGTCTGATGTAGTTGTCGCATTCTTATTCTACATGAAGCGTTGGAATTTCTATTACATGTCGTAAGATTCTTATGAGGTAGGGACATTCCTAACTACCTCGTCTGACGCAGGTTCAATGTACTACAACATTGTCGATAGACATATCCTCGTCTCAACACCTAGGTATACGGAGCTGGTTGAGGAGGTACCAAATCGGAATAGCTTTCAAGATGAAGATTTTGTCTGTCGAGTTTTTCTGACATCGGGGTCTATTTTGACGCCCACTTTGACACTTCGACCCCTTCCTCGATCATTTCGAACGCCATTGCAAGTAATCAAATACCCACTGCATGATGACTGTCTGTCACTCCGCATTCAGTGTGGTTAATGATCAGTGCTTCCATATGCTCCGAGTCATCGCAGCAGTTGGTAGTCGGATGGGCGTTCTTGAATTGACAAGAGGAATGATTATGCGATCCTCGGCGTTCTACCTGACATACGATGAGCGCTGAGCAGTTAAGGAGGATCCCCATGATCATGAATTCCAACTCCGCTTATGAAACTTCAGTAGGCGCTAAAGATATCGGCGCTTTTGGCTTTCAAGTTTCAGAGCCGGTGTCTGTGGATGAACAAGACTTCCATGTTACAACTCAACATGAAAATGCCGTGTCGGTCGCACATTGAAAAGCATCATGCTTTGTGTCACCGTTAGTTACCGAGTTTTCTGGCTTCAACGGTATAAAAGCCTGCTGAATTCTGCAATCTTAACAGGATCAGTGCTTCTCTTATCCGTTGCATTATGTACTCAGTCAAACTGTCTTTGAAGGTCACTTGACTCTGGTGTTATCTGTGTCGCTTAGCTGATGCGTTAGCAGTTCTTAGTTGCCACGCTTGCAGCATTCCCTATTGTCTCTAATGGTGCACCTCAGTTTACGGTGTTGCAGCCAGTTGGGGATGTAGCTATATTTCCTCACACTGTATCGGAATACTACTACCAGATTGCCGACGGCACGATAGTTTACGATGAGGTCTCGGGTCCGTTCAACAGTGGCAGCACTGATGGTCACGCCATCGTTATACCCCCTTCCGCCGCGAATCCGGCATTGTACGGTACTCCTATCGCGTTAGCAAGCCTTGCTTCAAGCACACCTGAAAAATATGTACGTAGTATTCAGTACGTTCAATGTGGGTCCCTAATCCTTTTTTGTAGCTGGTTCGTGTCTTTTACTTTGCACCCGACAACTTGCTTTCCGAATACTATTGGACAACTGCCGTCTGGGAAGGTGGTGCGGATTGTGCTGTCTGTATCCAACAAGAAGGCTTTTTTGGGGTGAATGGAAGTCAGGTTCTCTATGCTTTCTTTGATGATCAGGAGAATCTTCGTGTTGGTTTCGTAAGTACTGGGAATCCCGAAACGTTGAGTGAGGCAATTCTGCCCCCTAGTGGAGGGTGGTCTGTTGCTCCTCTTCCCAACGCCTAAGAACTTCTGGGTGTATGAATCTATGATAGAAGCACTCATTATGCGACATTTCTACCAAGTTTGCTGCGAACCTGCTAATACGCACCATTTCTCCAAGATGAGGGTTTTATCTGAGATCGGCGTCTATTTCGACGCCTTCAGCGCCCACTTTGACACCCCTTAATTTACTTATTCAATCGGCATATCGAACGCCATTGCAATTAATCGAATACCCACTGCATGATGACTGAGATTCTTAATAATCTGTCCACATTCAGTGTGGTTAATGACCAGTGCTTCCATATGCTCATCTAGTAGGATGGGCATTCTTGAATTGACAAGAGGGATGATTATCTGATCCTCGGCGCTCTATAGGCTACCTGACATAGGATGAGTTGAGGATCCCATGATCGTGAATTCCGACTCCGCCTATGAAACTTCAGTAGGTGCTAAAGATATCGGAGCTTTTGACTTTTCTTATCTGTTGCATTATGTACTCAGTTAAAGGTCATTTGATTGTTGGTGTATACGTCTGTTTTCTTGCCTTCTAACGTTCGTAAGTTACAGATTGTCTACGTTGTGAGCAGCTCCCTAAAGGCGATGGCATACTGCGCATGAACATGTTCTCCTGGTAATCAAAACCATTTGCAGGTGAAGGATGCCATCTTCACTCTCTTTAGGGTTAACCTCGCAGGACTTGACGACGGCCTAGCCATTGATTGACAAGCGACATTCAAGTGAGCGCTTATTTGAGAGAGTAGACGCCCATGGTCTAAAAGGTGATTATATCTACTTGATGCGCCTATCATGTCACCTCTACGCATTCCTTTCGTGGGAGTGTATGCATAAAATAGTCCACTAATTGTCATAACGCTTTCATTAACTCGCTGATGAGCTTCGGATCCTCGTCTCAACACCTAGCTATACGGTCGGACGAGTTCATACACCTTGCGGACGCGTTTCTAGATGAGTAGTTGGTGTCAGTGTTATTGGGGTCCACAGTCCTGTCGCTATGTATCCGATCTTGATTATTCCTTGGAGCATGAGTTGAATCGAAAACGACTAAGTCCTTGAAGTGAGTTTTGCCGAATTGATACTTACCTGGTGAACTGTACGAATATGACGACAGGGTTATCAGTGGACCGACGGATAACCCTAAGCTAAATTCGAACCGTAAACGACTCGGAGATCAGAATCGGCCAAGTATTACTAACGTGGTGGGGTGAATATAGATTTACTTTCGAAAGAAAGCATTTGGAGATGCTTGTAAAAATCGGGAGCGGAGACAACGTCAAGTCAAGATTGACCGACAAGGTGTCCATAACCCTAACCCATTCTCGAGGATGTTTGATCCAACCTGACCCGTATAAAGTGCGCTAATTCGCCGAGAAGGGTTCGATCTAGTCGACGGGGGATCCTCCCGGTACTTGCTAATCTACTGTAGTTTTCCGACCACAAGTTCATTATGTAACTGATTACATAATGTGTCCCAGTTATCTCCGAGTTCATCAGTAGAATGAGGGGGGGACATCATGGTTCATACCATTGATGTATCAACATTAAACCTTCTAAATGGATATGGATATGCATTAAATGCATAAACAGAGCTCACAAGAGTTGTACAGTGGCCAAATTTTTGGGAAAAGTGATTTATATTACAGAATTTGAGCGCTAAAGTGATTATGTAATAGTGTACCTGTCCCGCTTCCAGGTTCATTGCCTCTGAAAGGGGGGGGACTGTCCCCCTATTTAGGTTCAGTTCATGGGTTGAGGGGACAGGGGACGAACCTGTGGTCGGAAAACTACAGTATTATCACCGATGATTGCCAGTGGATAACGTAGGATACCTACCGAGACTCGACCTGATCCTAA